>VMDO01016066.1:0-49052 GCA_007922755.1 Pedetes capensis | reverse complement strand
TTGTTTTGTTGATGTTTAGTCGTAACCCATATTGAAGGCTATGATCTTTGATCTTCATCAGTAAATGTTTTAAATCCTCTTCATTTTCAGCAAGCAAAGTGGTGTCATCTGCATAACGCAGGTTGTTAATGAGTCTTCCTCCAATCTTGATGCCGCGTTCTTCCTCATAAAGTCCAGCTTCTCGGATTATTTGCTCAACATATAAATTGAAGAGATAGGGTGAAAGTATACAGCCCTGACGCACACCTTTCTCAACTTTAAACCACTCAGTGTTTCCTTGTTCTATTCGAACAACTGCCTCCTGGTCCATGTACAGATTTCTCATGAGCACAATTAGGTGTTCTGGTATTCCCATTTTCCGAAGTGATATCCATAATTTGTTGTGATCCACACAATCAAATGCTTTTGCGTAAAACATAGATGGACATCTTTTTGATATTCTCTGCTTTCAGCTAATATCCACCTGACATCAGCAATGATGTCCCTACTTCCCCGCCCTCTTCTGAATCCTGCTTGATTTTCCGGTAATTCACTGTTTATGTATTGCTGACCCCTTCAATATAGAGAACAGCAAATCTCTTGTTTCATAGATACCAAAATATATATATACCAAAATCATGTCTCCACGGGTACCAAGGTCACAATGTGAGAGCTTGCTAAAAATGCTCCTCATTCCCTTCAGAATCACAGGCATTATTGATAGCAAGCAAAACACACATTTTCACTTCTAAAAATGCATAGTGCTGGACTCTTGGAAAGGCATTCGATAAAATTTTCATGTCCCTAATAGTCCCAGAGCCTGCAGCTGTAGCCCTGTGGCATCTGATCCTGTCAGATCTTGGAGGCTAAGCAGGGTCAGGCCTGGTTAGTACTTGGATGGGAGATTGCCTGGGAGCACCAGGTGCTGTAGGCTTGGGAGATGGACCCGGCAACTCACTTGCAAAAATCAACCAGCCATTGAAAACCCTATGACTAGCAGAGAAGCACTGACAATAGTGTTACACTTGTTGTATTCAGGGTCACTATGAGCCAGATACCTGACTCAATGGCACCTAACAACAATAACAATAGTCTCAGAGAACTAGCTTAACTGAGGGACATAATGATCTGCTCCAAGAATTCCTTTTTTACAGTCCCACCCGGGAAATGGGGCTGCAGTTTAGTTCAGGTGGTAGAGCACTGCTGTGCACTTTCTGAGGATCCTGGTTTGATCCCTAGCCATGCAAAAATGGGAGAAGGATGTGGCAGTCCACTCCTGAAACAATCTCAAATAAATCAGCCATTGAAAACCCTGTGAGGGACTATGAGTTGGACATGACTTGATGGCACCTAACAACAACAAAAATCCAGGAAATAAACCCCTAAAATAAATATATGTCTTGCCACAGATTTTAACTTCTCTTTATAAATTTTCCATCTTGTCCCCATCAAGTAAGGACTGGAGGCAAGATGCAGAGCACACACTCCTAGGACCCATTACTCATATATTGTCCCATGGGCCAGGCAGCTGCTCATCTGATAGTGACACACGTGGACCCAAACTCCCACCAAAAACCTGCCAACCACCGCTGCACGTCCCTCTAGTAACTGTGGTCTTATGACAACTGGGCTGGGTGCTTTCATTGGCTTACAATTAACATGTCCAACTCCCCCCATGAGCCATGGTCATCCAAACATGGCAAATGCTGAAGCCCGCATTAGCCTGAGCGGCATCCGCTGGAAAGGACACCCGAGGTTCCCATCTCAGACAGCACTGCCCTAGTCCTGGGCTCACCCTGGACATGACATCGTTTCACAAAACATCTTCCAACCCAAGACCTCACCGATGGAGAGGACCTCGCCCCTGGCATGGGAGATGACTTCACCCCAGACCCTTGGCCATCCCTATAAATCAAAATCCCTGGGGTACTGAGTGAGATATACCACCACCTATGTCCAGCTTGTAGCTGCACTCTGCCTGTCCATTCCAGCCTGGGTCACTGTGGCTTCTGAGCTCTGTATTGGCCATACGTGCTCTAGACAGCTCCCAGCCCTCAGTGGGGACCTTAGCCTTCCCTAAATGCCTCCCTCACATCTCAACTCCACTTCCCTGGCTCCCAGGGCCCAGAGCAGCCACAGTCAGTTCCACCCCCGAGGGATTTGGCGTATTTGTCTACAAGAAGGTGAGGCTGAGTTTAGCAGCTAGGACTTCACCCGGAAGAGGAGATTCCTCTGGCCCAGACCATCTGTCTTCCTGGAAATGACTGAATGAACTTGGCCCAACCATGACCCTGTTGCAAATGTTCTAGTGTTTGAAGATAACGGACAATCCTGCCTTAAGCAGGGGACTTACTGGAGACAAAATGTAACCTTGGAAAAGCAAGTCTAATGATAGCTGGGGTTTAGCTCAGTTGGCAGAGTGCTGTGCTACGGTTTCTGATGGCATGAGTTCCATCCCCAGCACTGCGTAAAAAGGGAGAAGGATGTGGCAATCTACTCCCAAAGCAATGCTGAAACAGTCAGCCATTGAAAATCCTACGAGGGTCACTATGAGTTGGACAGGACTTGACAGCACCTAACAACAATAATAATGGAATTTGAGACTCATGGGCAGGCCAGAAGAAGAGATACTTTTAGACTTAGGAGTCGTCGTCATTGTTGTTGTTGTCTTGAGGTGCCATCAAGTTGGGTCCAACTCAGTACACACCTGGCACTATGTCAGTGCTTCTCTGCTGGTCATAGGGTTTTTGATGGCCGATTGGGGATTGTTTTGAGAGTAGGCTGCCAGATCCTTCTCCCATTTTTGCAGTGCTGGGGATTGAACCCTGGGCTTCAAAGTATACAGAGCAAGCACTTTACCAGCTGAACTAAACCCCAGCCCAGGGAGTCATCAGTACCCCCTAAAATCCCATAATAGCAAAATGTTAGTCATGGGCAGAACTTCAAAGCACACCTCCATCTGTGAGCTCATTGAAATCTTCCAATGTTTTTTTAATAAGGGCATTTTCACATTTCACAGACTGAAGCCTAGAGAGGTCTGGGGACTCATGGGATCTCCTGCAACAAATATGGACTGGTGCCAGGGACAGTGAGAAAGCAAAGGCTGTGAAAAGAGAGACCCAGGTCAAACTCGTGGTCCTGGGTGCCACTGAGCTGGTCACTTGTCTCCAGGCCT
The DNA here is from genome assembly GCA_007922755.1 of Pedetes capensis. Lineage (NCBI taxonomy): Eukaryota > Metazoa > Chordata > Mammalia > Rodentia > Pedetidae > Pedetes > Pedetes capensis. The sequence continues at coordinate 45,898 of VMDO01016066.1, read as the reverse complement.
CCGTCTCCTGACTTGTAAAGGAGACTGAGAATTGCAACTGCACAGGGCCGTGTGGAAGAACACATCTACAAGTGTCTGGTAACTCCTGGCTCGTCTTCTCCATCACCTTGAACTACTGTCATTCTGAGAACCCAGCTCCTGCACAGCACCCCTGCTACTCAGGCGCTGGGAAACCCCGGTGCTTTCCAGTTTTGCCAGTGGGACCCCTGGCAGTGAGGTGACCAGTGACTTCACGAAGGCGGTGGTCAAATGCCCTTCTGTCGGATGCAGAATGGCCAAGCCATGACACTTCATTGTGCACCCCGGATGCAGCATTCTCTTCTAAGGGCCACCCCGATCTCTCCATGGCTGGACTCAGTATTTCTCTTCCAGGGGACATCATACGCCTGCCTAGGGTACCATCAGAATGTGGCCTGTCACCTCCTGGGTATAGATCCTGGGTCAGTTCTGGAATTTTGGACAAGTTATTAAAATTTTCTGAGCTTCAATTGCCTTATGACTAAAATAGGAACTATAAAACCTTGCTTTATGTTTGCTGTGACATTTAAATGAGAGAATGCATGAAGAGTGATTTAGCCCAGTGCCCGGAACATGATGGGCACAGAAGTGCTAACTTTGGTGACTAAGCATGCAGCAAAGTTTTGCTGGATGGGGGAGCATCCCTGAATGGGGGAGCATCCCTATACCCATTTTGTGTGTGTGTGGTACTAGGGGTTGAACTTAGGGCCTTGCGCATTGCATGCTCTGCAAGTGCTGGACCACTGAGCTACACCCCCAGCCCATTTTTTTACTTTTTGAGACAGGGTCTCTCTAAGTGACACAGACTGTCTCTGGTCTCGAACTTGCGATCCTCCTGCCTCCACCTCCCAAGCTGCTGGGATTACAGGCGTGCACCACCGCGCCCGTGCCTATACCCATTTTATAGAAAAGAAAAGCAGCCCAGGCCAGGGAAGAGAGTAGCCAGGATCCTGACTGCTCAGAAGTTAAAGCTCTGCCACATGCTTCCAGTCTTTGTTCCTCCCTGGGACGACCTTTCTGGTTGGGTTTTGGAGAAATCTTTGGTGTCTCTGCCCACTTGGCAAACCCCAGATGCTATCTGGATCCACCCACACAGCTGCGAATGGAGAGCCTGGGGTAGGGGGAAGTAGATACAAATCCTGGTCCCTCTCCAGCCCGTCCCCAATTCTGGACAGTCTGGAAGCCGCACCCTGTCCCCAAGCCTCTCTGGAAACCTTGGCAGCCTTATCTGCAAAGGGGAGGAGAACGGGCTGGGCTGGGCTGGGGAATGTCAGAGCAAGGGGGAGAGCGGGTCTAAGACGGATGGAGCGCATCCCGCGGGGCCCCAGCCGCAGCTCACTCTCCAGCACTGCTGTCCTCCCAGGCTGCAGCCAGCCAGCAAGGCCTGGCTTCCAGCCAGGCCTCCATCTCTAGCCCACTGGGTGACCTTGGGCAAACCATTTCCCCTTTCTGGCCTCCTTTTGCCTGTCAGTGAAAGGGGAAGCTGAGTGCTAGCCAGAGTCCTCAGTCCATGGGTAGGAAGCAGGGTTTCCAGAGCAAGGCCCATGACCTCCTTACCCCACCGGCCCCACACCCACCCACAAGAGTCCAAAGATTTGGCTGCAGTACTTCATTTATCATCCTTGTGGTTCACAGGTACCAAGGCCGGCAGGCTGATTACTCAACAGGCTTCTTACACTCCTTAGTGACTAATAGATTCTTCTTCTGTTTGTGTTTTAAAGCCATAGCAATAACATTGGCTCTCAATGACTGCACTGAAATCACCATTATTCAGCCTGCCCCTACCTACATGATAAACAGACCCACAGAAACATCCCTCCTCAGAACACGGTGGGACTGGTGGCGTGGATGCTGAAGCTAGGGTGCTGGGGGGTGTGGATTTATGAACTGCTAAGAATCCTGGGATTAGGTCATTTTTCTGGTCCCTTCCAGCTCTGACCTACACATTGGACCTCCTCAAAGTGAGGGTTGGGCTGATACCATCTTCCCTTTGGAAGGTCGAGTGTGGGGTTAAGAGCCTCCCTGGGAGTCAGACAGCCTGGCTTTGGGTCCTGGCTCCACTGCCTGCTGGCTGGGGGACCTTAGGCCAGTCATAATCTCTCTAAGAGCTTGTCTTCTTATCTGAAAACAGGAGAAAATGAGATGGCCTTCCACCTGAGGTGGGCGGCAGATAGATGGAAGGGAGAACTATGTGAGATTCACTCGGCAGCCAGTTGGGGCCTGGAGATGGGAGTTGTTAATGGCAGATAGATATTGAGCCCCTGCACAGTGGGCTGGAGTGCAACAGAGGGAGGCAGAGAGTTGGGACTGACACCCAGGGGGACCTGACAGAGGCGCCCACACCAAGGGGGATTGCTCGAGAGGGCAAGCTGACGCTGCGAACTGTCAAAGCCACAAAACTGTGAGGAAGCTGGGTGCGGTGGAGCGTGCCTGTAATCCCAGTGGCTTGGGAGGCGGAGGCAGGAGGATCACAAGTTCAAGACCAGAGGTGATCTGTGTAACTTAGTGAGACCCTGTCTCAAAAAGTTTAGCAGGTAGGACGTCACCAGGAAGAGGTGGTCCTCTTCATCAAAAAGTAAAAAAATGAATTGGGGTTGCAGCTTGGTAGTCCAGCACTTGTAGAACATGCAAGCGCTAGGCCCTGGGTTCAACCCCGAGTACCGCAAAAACAAACAAACAAATAAACAACAACAAACAAACAAACAAAAAAAACCTGTGAGGAACAAAATAACCCAGAACCATGCAGCAGCCCCATGGGTCCCCAGCCACTCTCTGCCTCACAAAACTGCCAATTGCTAAATTCTTCAGAGGAAGTAGAGGCTGCCTCTCTGGGGCAGCAGGGTTGGGAGTGGATAGGGTAGACACTTGCATGGCTGTTTGACTCCCAGGTCTCAAGGACTCTCCTCTCACCTGCCATAGACAGGATGTCCTTGCTTCCCTAACCAGCTACCCGCTCCTTTCCTTCCCTTTGCAGGCCCTCCAGCCTGGGGGCCGAATGCCTCATCACTACACTGAGATGATCTTCACAGATAGCACAGTCTGCCTCCACACTCAGTGAAGAAAGCCAGCGTAACCACTGCGGAGCTGGTAAATGTTTAACAGTCATCTCCCTGAAGGAAAAAGAAAAGTTGATTTATATCATTTGCCAATTTCCGTGGTGTAAATGCTTCCTTCGTGGCTGGTTTCAGAATGCCAATGTGACAGCACAAATCACAGAGTTAGGAAGAAATGCACACAGTCTGCCCTCGTGTGATTTGGCTCCAGCACACCCCTGAATAAAACAAAAATAAAGATGAATGGAAAAGTTACTTCTAATAAAAGTACGTATTTCCCTGAAATCCCAGTGACTCTGGAGGCGGAGGCAGGAGGATCGCAAGTTGGAGGACAGAGGCAGTCTGTGTAAATTAGCAAGACCCTAGAGATAAAAGATAAAAAATATATATTTTTATTTTTTATCTAGAGATAATTGATAAAAAATATATTTTTTAATTTTTTATCTAAAGATAATTTTTTATTTTGAGATAAAAAATAAAAAACGAGGTTAGGGTGCAACCCAGTGGTTGAGCACTTGCAAAGTGTGTGAGGCCCTGGGTTTAGCTCCCCCAGTACCACAAAACAAAAACTGTATTTCAACATTTTTGTGCTCAAGCTGACTACCCAAGAAGACATGCCAAAAGGGTTTGTATGTAGGCTCACCATAATGGCAACTGCTGTGCACTCAGGTGGGGCCAGGTGTGCCAGACTTGTCCTCAAACACCACAAGAAGTGTTATAAGTGGTGCCATAATTTTGTGAAATGGTGAACCAGTCCCAATAATGTTCTGAACAAAGGACAATTTTCCCAGCTTTACAAGGTGGTTGTATTCCTGGAAGATTCAGAGTGTATTGGAATCATGTAAAATATAATTTGTGCTTATATGTAAAAAGGTTAGCCTCAAGCCATAGGCTTTTCATTCTCCCATGTCTCATAAGACTTTCAAATGTCCCCACTCACAAAATGGAGCCCCTTAATCACTGTGAGGCCCAAAAATCACTTCCACATATTTCTAGCACAAAATCCCTACTACAGACCCTCAGTTTGGTACTTGGTGCCTGTTGAGATCCACTGCTCCAAACGCACATCCCTTCACCCCAGCAGCCACTCCCCAAGACCCTACCATGTTGAGGGCTGTGTTAACTTGCTATGTGTTGTTGTTGTTAGGTGCCGTCGAGTCGGTATCCAACTCATAGCGACCCTCTGTACAACAGGGGAAACAGTATCGTCAGTGCTTCTCTGCTGTTCATAGGGTTTTCAATGGCAGATTGATTTTTGGGAGGGGGTTGCCAGGTCCTTCTCCCAAGCCTACAGCTTCTGGTGTTCCCAGGCGGTCTCCCATCCAGGTACTAACCAGGCCCGACCCTGCTTAGCTTCCTAGATCTGACGGGATCGGATGCCACTGGGCTACTGCTGCAGGCTTGCTCATGTAGTTCCTTCTAAATTCTGATCTGGATTTTAGCCATCCATCCATCCATCCATCCATCCATTCACTCACCCACTATCAATCCATCCATCCTCCATCCATCCATTCACCGTCCGTCCTCCCATCTACCCACCGTCCATCCATCCATTCATCCACCATCCTTCCATCCATCTATCCACCAACTACCCATCCACCTCCCATCCTATCCACCCCTCATTAACCTATCTATCCATCTCCCCTACACCATGCCCAGTACTGGTACCTAAGGAACCAGGATAAAGCCAACCTGGCACCTATCCTCAGGGAGTTGTCTAGCAAATGGGGGACAGATGTCCAGGGAGACATCCTAGATCATGACAATGTGGTGTGCCAAGTAGGATGACAAGAGCGAGTGTCTTTAGCTAGTACACAAGTTAAAAGACAAGGTTTGGTCTTGAACACCTGAGTTTGATGTCTATCTGAGCAAGTACTCCCTGTGTGACCTCAGAAATGTGACTTTAATCTCTGGGTTTCAGTGTTCCAAGCTGTAAAATCAAGGGAGGCAACAGCTTGACCTCCTAGAGCCGTTGTGCTCAGACATTGGGATATAGACCATGGTGGCCCCACATGCCCCAGCAGGGGTCTCAAGGAGTCTGGTCAGCCAGTCCCTGGCTCCTTCCTAGTGGAGGTGGGTAGCCAGCTGCTAACCCCAAGGGTGAAGAGGCTGTCTGGGTCACCCAGGGTGGACAGGTTTCTAATGATAGGATGATTTGTAGATGGCACTGTTTTTCCTAGACAGATCCATGGTTAACTGAACTTCCACGGCTGGCCCAGAGCCCTCACTGTGCCTGTTTGGGCGAGGGCAACCCCATTGGGTGGGCTAGGTGGCTGGGTAAATGCAAGTCAGCTGCCACTCAGAGGCCCCTCCAGACTACTCACTAAACTGGCCTTGCTGCATCAAGTCCTAGGTGTCCAGTGAAGATGGGGGATATCAAATCTGGCACAGTCATGACCCCAGGGAACCATGGTCTGGTGGAGAAGGCAAACCCATCACTGGCCTGCCCCATCCTGGGCCTGTCCACACGGCTCCCAGTGACTTCCACACTGCTGCATGGTTAATGGCTGGGCTCCGGCCCCCAGCCGTCCCCACCTCTCGGCTCCCTCCTCCTGGGCCCCCGGGACAGACCCCCACTCCCTCAGAGGGATGTCCCTGGCTGGCTCCAGTGCTCTTGGCTGCCTCCCACCCCCTTGGGGAGAAGGAAATTGCCCCGAGTCCCTATCTTCCCCCAGCCCCAGTATGATCCCGGCCCCATGGCCTACAAAATAGCAAACAGCTGCCGTGACCATGGGCTGCCCAGACCCCAGGGGCCTGGGGGAAGCGGGCCAAGGGGAACTTGGAGAGAGAGCTCTTAATAACATACCTTCCCCAAGCTGCTTCCAAAGAAACTTCTCCTCACAAATCATTCCATAAACACTTAGCAGGCTCTCAGGAAAGCGTGCACAGCTCTCACCGGCTGTTAGGAGGCTCCTCACAAGTAAATTGAGACCAGGCAACAGAGGCCTGTGCCAAATCCCCTTTCCTGCCCTCTTCCCATGCAGCCTCCTCCTCCCCCAGCCTGAGCCCTTCAGCTCCCAGGGCTGGGGTCTCCTGTGATGCTCCGGGCCTCTCCTCAGACTCTGGCCCTCTCTCCCTGCTGGGCAGAGGGTGCCTTCTGTTTCCCTGGAAACCAGCCCCCTTCCCAACCCAGCTGCTGGGCTTCCAGGGGCCTCTTCTGGCTGTGTATAGGCCTAAATCCTACAGAGACCTCTGAGGGCCACAGCCTTAGGCCAGGCGTGGACACACTGGGCTGGCCCACACCCCCACTCTGTCCCAGCCACCCCTTAGCCGAGGCTGCTGGTGCCTCTCAGGCTGGGGCTGCTCAGTAGGGAAATAACTCCAGGTTCATCCAAGTCACGAGCTGGAAAATCCCTCCCATCCAAAGATCCCCCTCTAGGGAGAGCCTTGTGCAACTCACTTCGCTGGCTAATATCCAGCCCTTGGCTAATAGCCAACAAGGATCGGGGAATGACTGGATTGTTCATAAGTTGACACATTGGCTTACAGGTTTGCAGCTTGCTTGGATACTGACTTTGATTAGGGTCTTTGAGAACAATGCCATAGGCTGGCACCCTGATATAGTTCTCCATCATAATTGGCTTTGGAAAACACTTCAAGAATGACTTACCCCTTTTCTGGGTTTGTCCAATATCATTTTGAAGAACAAAAAGTTCTATTGCAAACAGAAATCATTGGTGAAATCAATAAAGCAGTCAGCTGAAAATAAACATGCAGGTTTGTGGGCACTGAAGTTAGCAATAGATGGGCTTTGAGAGATGGGCCCTGGACACAGATCTTGGGGCAAGTTCCAGCCCAGCACTTCCTGAAAGGTCAATCCTCAGCAAACCTCGGCTTTCCACTTTAGAATGGGGATGTCCTGTCTATCTCAGAGAGTGGCTAGGATGGCATCCTCGCTCCACCACCCTCACATGTGGTCAGCAGATGCCTCCCAGGGAACTCAGAGGCTTGGGCATCGTCCATGGCACTGCACACTGCTGTCTGTCCACTCCAGGGGTTCAGTCACAGGCCACTCATTCAGTCTTTCTTTCAGCTAATATTTAGGGAGCCTCTCCTGTACACCGGGTACCAAGCAGGATGTGGACCAAGACAGACACAGGCTTGCCCCATGAGGAAAACACAGAGGAGGGGGAGCAAGCACAAAAGGACAAGTAATGAATTGCAGTTGTGGCAAGAGTTACAAAGTCCCTGAGTCAAAAGACTGAGTATTTCCTTCCTCAGGGCAGGGATCAGACGCCAGACTCAAAGCTGCAGGGAAACAAAAACCTGGCTGAAAGGCACAGGGAGAAGAATCAGGTTCTGGTATGTTGGCTGCAGAGGGAGAAAGAATAGAAGGAGAAGTGGGTCCAAACATGGACCCACAATCGGGAGAAGGAGGAGGAGGAGGAGGAGGCGGCAAAGGAGGAGGAGAGGAAGGAGGAGGGGGAGGAGGAGAGGAAGACAAGCGGTACCATTACAGGGCACCTACTCAGCTCCAGGCTTTGCTCTCATTATTGCCAATCCCCACCACAGCTCACTGAGGTTGAGAAAGGTGAAGTGAGTTGCCCGGTGCCACATGTCTTGAAAACAGAAGCGTCAATATGGCAGCCTAGGATATAAGCCCACCTATGTAAATGTCTGACTTCAAGATGATGACAGACCCCTTCCCCATGCCTCAAGCAGAGATGTCACCCAGGAAAGAAGCACCTCACTCCATAGCATGGGATCTGGGGGGTGCAGGGCAGAGAGCACAGCCTCATCCAAAGCCTGTCCTCTCAGAGGTCAGGGACCTGAGTGCCCACCAGGGCTGCCCTGCTCCTCTGCACTTAGCATGGTCCTCCTCAGACCTCTCAGTGCCCTACATTCCTGGGGGTCATGGAACCTTGAGGCAGGAATTCCATTACTTGGCACATAAGGCCTGCCTACTTGAGAACCTGCCCTCACATCATAGGGGTCACCGGGCCCCTGACTGCCCATTTCCTCCTCCAGGCTTTGCTCCCACCCTGCCTTCCCCTCACACGCCCTCCCTACTGCCTCCTATTGGAGCCCATGTGAGTCAGCTCCTGCGTCACCCTGACCAGAACATTTGACGAACAACTGAGGGAGGGAAGATTTATTTTGGGCTCCAGTCTCAGGGCTTCAGTTCATATTAGCAGGGTGGGCACGGTGGAGGAGGCAGCAAGAGCGCACAGCGGAGGAGAGTTATTCATATCGTGGCAGATCACGAGTAGAGAGAACTTTCCTGACATGGGAGTAGGTAACATTCAAATGCCTGTCCCTAGTGATCTACTTCTGCCAGCCAGGGCCCACCGCGTCCCAAAAGAGCACTGCCCACTACAGAATGAGCATTTGAACATGAGCCTGGAGGACCATTTTATATTCAACACGCGACAGAGCCTGCAATTTGAGGCCTTGCTCCAACTCCACTCCTTCCCAGAACTTACTCTGAGTCCTTGCTTTCTGGAAGGCAATCCAAGAAGGAAGAAAAAGCACAGGTTCTCACCTGAGAAAACCTGGCTTGGTTCTTCACTAGTGTGCTACCAGGAACCAGCCACATTTCCTCCTCTAGGCTCAGTTTTCTTGTCTGTAAAACAGGGTTAATAATCCTTCATGAACTCAGTGATGATTCAATGAGTTATGGGTATAAAAGTTCTTTGTAAATGAGAGTACTGCCAGAATATTATTTATGATCAATGATCTCTTTGCCATATAGTGACAAAAATTGGCTTAAGCGAAAAAAGAAAAAAGAAAGTACTGACTCATGGCATGGAAAAGTCCAAGATTATGAGAATTTCAGGCATAGTTGCATCCGGGGGCTCAAATTCTGTCCCTGGGACCTGTCTTCCCCATCTCTAGGTTCTCCTGGTTTCCGTGCTGGCTCTATGTAGTGGAAACGTAACTGTGAAATTAGCTCAGCTTAGTTTCAGGTCCAGCCAAAGTCCCTTTTCTTGGCAGTCCCAGAAGGTATTCAAATATTTAATCTTATTGCTTCTGATGTCCCTTCCTGAACAAGTCCCTATGACCAGGAAGATGTGATGCTCTTATTGGTCAGTCCCAGTTCTCACTGCCAGCTCCTGAGTGGGTGGGTGGAGACCATGTTATCTGAAATATATGAACCAATGTGTGGGAAGAGCAGAGAGGAATCACAGTGCTCTTACCTGAATAAAGGAAGAAAGGGTGTTGATATCAAAAACAGTAACTAACTACGCCATACAGTCTACCCCTTTGACGGATTAACATCAGCACATGCATTTATTTGCATATAAAATATTACCTTCCTATCTCATCTTCTTCCCCAAATAGAAGACGAGCAAAGACTTATAACTACTGAGTTCAGAATCCCTGGGTGACCTATAATATTTTTCCTCAGAGTTAATTGTGTGTGTGTGTGTGTGTGTGTGTGTGTGTGTGTGTGTGTGTGTAGTTTTTTTGTTTGTTTTGGTACTGGAGGCTGAACCCAGGACCTCAGACCTACTTTGCAAGAGCCTTGCCACTGGGTTGCAGAGCTGCCCCTATCCCCCTTTTTATTTTTATTTTTAAAATAGAGACAGAGTCTTGCTAATTTATGGAGGCTGCCTCTGGCCTCGAACCTGTGGTCCTCTCGCCTCTGCCTCCCAAGTCACTGGGATCACAGGAACATGCCACTGCACCAGGCATTAAATGTGTTCTTGAGGTCCTGCCACCTGCAGCTAAAGACCACCCCAAGATACCATTACAACACAATGACCCAGAGGGAATAGGGTAACTGCAATAATAGTTCCTATGTGAAAGAGAGAAGAAAATAACACAAGGACCAGTCTACACTGTTGACCAGTTCCTGATGAATGGGGATAGCAAAGTCTCCCAGTACTGATGGAGCAACTAGTTACCTGGGTGTCCAAATCCTAATTCCTGGAAACCTGTAGCTACATTATATTAAATGGCAAATGGCAAGTAAGAGCACAGGTGGACTGAGGGTTGTGTATTAGTCCATTTTTCATTATATAATGAAATACCTAAGGCTGGGTAACTAATAAGGAGAGAGATTTATTTAGCTTACAGTTTCAAAGGGTGGACGTCCAAATAGTATATTGCAGGCTCTGGGGAAGGCCCTCTGGCTGCATCACCTCGTGGTGGATGGCATCATTTGGAGATCACTTGTGAGAAGGAGAGATCACATGGGCAGACAGGAAGCTAGGGAGGGGAGGGGCCAAGAATGGCTTCCCATAGGTCCTACCTCTCAAATGTCCTATCACCTCTTAACATCACTACACTGGCATCCAAGGTCCCAATACATGAACCCTTTGGGGACACATTCAAACTATATCTATGCTTTACAAGTTGCTATCAGCCAACCTCAAACTAGGGAGCTAAGCCTGGATTACCTGGCTGAGCCCACCATATCACAAGGGTCCTCGAAAGTGGGAGAGGGAGGCAGGAGAATGACTATGAGAGTAACTGAATACAAGAAAGACTTGGTCAGCAATTGCTCATTTTGAGGAGAGAAGAGAGCTACGAGCCAAGGAATGCAGCAGCCTCGAGAGGCTGACAAAGGAAAGGGAATGGATTCTTTCCAGAATCCCCAGAAAGGATGAAGCCCTGCTGGCACCTTGATTTTAGCTTAGCAAGGCCCGTTTTGGACTTCAGGCCTATAGAGTTGTAGGCATATAAACGTGTGTTGTATTAAGCCACTAAGTTTGTGCTCATTTGTTCGAGCCGCCATAGAGCATTAGAATAGATAGCAGAACAAATCCCCCTGCCATAGCGCTCCGTTTGATCCTGTTTTTATGCTTCTGGCTGGATATTGAACAGATACAGCCACTTTTGGTCCTCATCACAACCTTGGGAGATCCATGTGACCACCCTCAGGCCACGGAGGATGAAACTGAGATTTGGCTGACCGCCAACTTGGCCAAAGTCTGCCAGATAGCAGAGGAAGGAGCCACAATGCAAATCGCCATGTGCCTGCCCTCGAGCCATGCTGGGGTCCTGGTAATGTCCTTGCCCAGGGGGGCTCTCCCCTCTGCTAGAACCCTTTAGCAACAGGGGCACATGCCCTGCCAGGCTCCATGCCTCCTTGCACGGTTGCCATTCATGGGATAGCCCAACGGATGTCAGTGAAAAGGGTGGATGGTAGGCTGGCTGGTGGGCTAGCCTGAGGGAAGTAAATCAGGATGCATGGCTGGGTGGCAAGCTGAGGCTGGGCTTCCCCACTCTCAGGGGACTGAGTGCTTTCTAGCCGAACCTAGACATCTACTCTCCTGTCTCTAGCTGAACTGAGAATGTCTTGGACTGCACGGCTTTGTATTCAGCGGATGAAATGTGAAGCTTTGTCTTTGAGGATTTATTCTTCTCTCTGTTGTTGCCTCCACTCTCCTGTAATCCAGGAATGTCCCACAGGTGGCCAAGGGGAGGAAGGGCAACCTGGATTCCGCCAATTTCTTCCTGACAAATGTGAAGTGGATTGGAGGTCACAGGGGAGGTAAATAGACCCTTAAAAATGCCTCATGTGCAATTGGGAGCTGAAAGTAAGTTCACACAGAGACAGGGCTTCACGGGTGCACCCAGAGGCTGGCCCCACCCGCTGACAGGCACAAACAGCTGTCTCCCGCATCCCCAAAGCACACAACCCACAGCAGCACAAGCCACACCTTCTGTCTGAGTGGGAACAGCCAAGGGTCCTAGAGATCAGACTGCAGCTCAAAAACACAGACTCTAGAGGTCAGATGACCCAGGGAAACATCCAATCTGACCTCTTCATTGGCCCAGAGATGGTGATAATTTTCTTTAAGTCACACAGCAAGACCAGGACTCCTGTCTCATCAAGCCTCAATATCCCAGGAGTGAGCCGGGCACGGTGGCGCACGCCTGTAATCCCAGTGGCCCGGGAGGCGGAGGCAGGAGGATCACGAGTTCGAGACCAGACGCGGTCTGCGTAATTTAGTGAGACCCTGTCTCAAAAAGTTAAAAAATGGGCTGAGGGTGCAGCTCAGTGGTCCAGCACTTGCAGAGCATGCAACTGTGAGGCTGGGTTCAACCCCCAGTACTGCACACACACATACACAAAAAATCCCAGGAGTAAAGTGCAGTCTAGTTGAGAAGCTGACATGAGGTAGAAATTGCTAAGTGAACTTGAGAGGGAAATAATAACAGCCTACCATGGATTGAACACACACTACATTATCAAACGCTGAGCTGAATGCTTGGTAAGCCTCATCTTCACAACAGTCTGTGAAGCTATTATTTCCCCCATTTTACAGATGAAGAAACTGAGGCTCAACAAGGAAACTTTTTAAGGAGATGAAAATCCATGTCTTCACGTGGATGTTAGTCACATTGTTACACACACGTGGACAAAGCAATTGAACTGTTGGTCTAAGATTGGTGTGCTTTACTCTCTGTCAGTTATACCTCAATTTTTTAAAATGCCTTTTTGAGGTTCAGAGAGGTTAACAGATTTTTCAAGGTCACACAGCGGGGAAGTGGCAAAGCTGGGCTTTGAACTGTCTGCCTGCAGAACTCACAGCCACTAGTCTCATCAGATGGTTGTTTCTCGTGTCAGTATCACATTCACTCTGTCCATAGCCTGCTCCAGCTTGCTGGACCCTGACCCAAGGGAGTGACTAGGGGGCCTGGGAGCTCCAGAAAGAGTTGTAAGGGGTCTGGATGTGGAGTAGACTAGCCTCTCAGTTGGACCCCATGCAGTACAAGTTGAAAACCTCTAGATACTCCTGGCAGGGGCCACTGGGAGGGCAGAGGGGACATTGCCACATAATGGCCTTCTGACCACTGCACTCCCCTGCTTGGGCGTTTCTGGCACCTCCACCTGTCTGTGGCTTGAGGGGCATTTTCTTTGGTGCAGGCGCTAACCAGGATCCTCAGCTGCAGGGCACACACTGGGCGAGGGGTCACTGAGGCACTCAGCAAATACTCAGTAGGGTCCTATCCCAGGCTCTGGGAGCAGAGATCAGACCATCCCTGCCCTGGAGCAGTCCCCAGGCAAGGGAAGGGGGGGAAGAGAATAACGATGAAAAGCAGGGGACCTGGCATTTTGCACAAACATGTCAGGTGCCCCTTCTTCCTAGATGGTCCTCCTAGATATATAAGTCCCTGCTGACTGTATGCTAGGGACAGCCCCTACAGGGGAGCAGGGGTGCACAGCTGCATGGCCCTCCTGGGCCCCAGATCTCTGGGGTAACCTTTGAGCCAAGGGCTCTGCCTCCAAAGCTGTGCTTTTCCCGCAGCCCCACCCACCCACAGCTGCAGCGCACACCCTTTCCTGCCAGGCTTCTCCTCACCTGGCCTCCGTGGCTCAGGCAGGGGAGGGATGCGATCCCCAGGGCCCTACCAGCCTGAGGCTGTCTGAGCTGTATATGGGAGCGTGTGCAGACCCTGCCCCCGAGCCAGAGCAATGGTCCTTGAAGTGCAGGAGAGCATTCCTTGTCAATGTGACGTGACTGCAGGGGTCACTTGAAAGGGCGGGAGAAACGGGTCATGGGAGAGCAGGGAGTGGAGTGGAGGCCCCTCCTCTCTGCACAGTGGTTGACCCCAGGTAACGCCTGTTTGCACACCTTGGCTCCCAAACCTTCAAAGGCTGGGTGAAGCCACAGAGGCTCAGAGCCCCAGCCATTTGCCCAAGGTCACCCAGCCACACCACGGCCTGCTGAGCCTGAGCGCCAGCCTGCTTCTCCCTCACGGGCCTCCTTGGCCACCCCCAGCGCCTCTCTGGCTCCCACAGGTGGGCTCTGGGAGGGAGGCAGGAGGCCGGGCTGCCAAGCGCACTGAAGCATTGGTGTTGGCGGTGACGGCTGAGCTGCCGTCTGCTGAGAGGGATCATGGTCTGCAGACGCCACGGGTGGTTGGCTCTGCACGCAGGATGAGCTGGGGAGGCCCACCTGGGCCAGACAGGCTGGGGCTGGGGGTGCCTGGGCAGGTGGGGGGCTCTTGACCAGGCAGGCAGGCAGCAGCATACCTGGGCCCTCGGGCCTCCCCCTGCTGCTGATGTTGGGTAGTGGGTGCAAATAGCCCCCCAGGCCTCCTTTGAGGGCAGGTGGAGGGTGGACTAAAGGGGACCCAGGGGACTGAAGGCCAAGGGTAGACTTCTTCAGCCCCCAAGAAGGCCACCGACTAGCAAGAGTGGACAAAAGTGTCATCACTTTGAAGCCACATTTTGGGGTTCCAGTCTCAGCTCCTTGTGTGTGACCGTGGGTAAGCCACCTCACATCTCCCCATACCAGATGCCCCACCTTGCAGAAGAGGCTTGGGAACGTTTACCTCATAGGGTCGCTGTGCCAGCCACGCACAAGCCCTCATGAGCAGCACGTCAGGGCCGGGCTGGGACAAGGACCTTGCTCTCCTTTTGATAAGCTCAGCACTGTGGAAGGAGGATCGCTGCTCTGGAATGGCTCCCAACATCCCTTCCCTCTCTGGCCTCACTCTTCCCATCTGCAGTGAGTGGCTCAGCCCATGAAGTCTCTAAGTCCCTGAGGGGTGACCACTCCATGCCCTGTGCCCCTCCAGCAGAATTATACAAGTGACCAGTGGGTGCAGGACCCTGCCCAGGGGGAAAAAGGAAAGATGGGCTCCTTAAGGACAGCGGACGGTGGCCAAGGTGGAAAGGACACGCCTGTGGGTGAATGGGGGCCATCTCCTTGGTGTCACCTGCCCACTGACCACGGTCAGGCCCCTCAGGTAGTGGGATCAGGGTGAGCAATGGGGCATCTACTTGCTTCCTAAATCAACTTCTCTTTCAAAAACAAGCAAACAAAAATGACAAAACTTTTTCTCTTCCATATGATGACAAAGATTGCAGTGTGGCTTGGGACCAGATAAACACTCGTTCCCAGCCCAACTTTTCTACTTCATGCTGTGTGACCTTGGATAACATACTCAATGTCTCTGTGCTTCCATTTCCCCACAGCCCTTGCCTCACAAGGAGATGATGTGTGGGAAGCTCCCTAGTCAGAGTTGATGCTCAGAAGATGCCAACACTTTCTCTGCCTTTTAAGGAATCAATTCAACCACCCTGATGCCACACCCAGTGGCCCAGGCTCTGGTGTGGGCTGGGGTCCCAGAGATGCCAACCTTAGTCTTGACTTCCGGGACCTCAAGGAACCGTGGAGAAGCAACATCGTGGCCAAAAATGTTGGGTAAATGCAGGCTCCGTGCTGGAGGTGGGGCTGGCAATGCTTTTCCTAAATGTTGACCCTGGGTGATCAGCACGTGAGGGCTCCACACTATTCTATATCATTTGGTGTGTGTTCTAAATGTTTCACGATGACATTTTAAAATCACCTCAAATACTGCCCTGGATCTGCAGCAGTCAGCCAGACGTCACAGCGTGCGTTTGAGAGCTACCTAACGCCTCCTCCAGACAAACCTGTTATTCCACGGAGCTCAGGGCTGGCAGTTCTTGCAAGAACACCCCTTCCACGGATCCGGCCCCCACACCTCTCGTGGCACAGCAAGAGGTGATACTGGTCCCCTTTGCAGCCTCTTGCCTTCTCACAGCCACTCTTCCCTCTATTCTGGGTGGCCTGCAGGTGGCCTGAACCACAGGTGGCAAATATTTGCTGACTGAGGGAATGCATTGTCACTGAAGACGCTCAGCAGGTGTCTGCGCATGCACTCGCAAGAGGTGAAGCAAGGAGCAGTGGAAGGGGAAGAAACTGCCTGAACCCCACACCTGTGGAGAGCCCAGCTGGTGGGAACTGACCTCAACCTGGGTCAAGTTCAGAGGCTGTGGGGCCAGCCTGGACTCTTGAACAACAGGCCATAAGAAGCGAAGATGCTGTTGAAGGCTGGGTGATCCCTCCACAGCTGTGTCTGACACAGGCTGGGGCATGGGCACCAGCAGCTCCTGGAGGGGCGGGGAGAGGAGGTGTGAACATGATTGGCGGGAGCAGGATGGTACATTGGAGTCAGGCTGGGAAGGTGTTTGGCTGGGTATGTGTGGAATAGAGGAACCCACAGAATCCAGGTACTGCGCAGCCTCACACAGGAAACCACCCCTTTCCTGGTCCCCTCCTGCTCCTGCAAGCTGAAATAACAATGTCCACCCCACTGAGGTCCTAAAGGATGTGCAGAGGGCTGGGGCTGACCAGAGTGGGCACCCAGGAGAGAGGAGCTCAGCCGTCTCTAGGTCAGCCCAGCCTGCAGCCCTGGGGCTCTTCTTGTATGAAGCTGGCCCTGCCTGCTGCTGGGGCAAAAATGTTCATAACAAAGCTGGGCGCACACCTGCAATCCCAGCACGCGGGAGGTGGAGGCAGGAGGATCTCAAGCTTGAGGCCAGCCAGGGCTACATAGCCAGTCTCTGTCTCAAAAAAAAAAAAAAAAAAAAAAAAGAAAAGAAAAGAAAAGAAGAAGTTTATTATAACACCTGCTGTGTCTTACTAAGCATCTGCTGTGGCCGTGCCCTGGCCAAGCGCTTTATGAACACTGACGTGAGTCCTCAAGGAAGTACTGGAAGCCAGTGCTCCCTGAGAGGTGAGGCCTCCGAGGCTAGGGGTGATGTGAACTCCCACTGCAAGGCCAGCCTGTGACAGAGGAGGCTGGGCCTGCCAGCCAGACTGCAGGGCCCTAATGGTGTTGTGGTCATTCTCTCCTTGTAGCTTGTCACCTGGGCCCCCCATCTGCCTTCTCTTGACCTTAGAACAGCTGATGGGAAGGGCTGCCTGCTGGCCCTGGGGACAGAGACTGTGCACTCCCCTCTAGGCTCCCACTCAGGGCAGAGAGGGCCAGAGGCTCTGTGCCCTGGGGAGAGACGAGGGCTTGTTGGGTGAGGGGAGCAGAGGTCCTGCCATTGCGGGGGCGGGGAGCTCAGGGCAGCCCAGAGTCCAGAACATGGAGCACTCCCGCAGCTTGCTATGATGGTCCCTGAGGACCCTGGCCCCTTTCCCCAGCTGAGTTCTTCCACGACGTGGAGTTCTGGGGCAAGGACGGGTCCAGCCCGGTCTGCGGGGATGGGGGTCACTGTCCCCACTGGGGGCAGAAGAAAGGATGCCACGGCCTGGAAACTTGGGGTTTGTATGGTGGTCTGGAGAAAACCCTGGCTTCGCAGAGCCTCCCTTTCTGCCCAGCTGACCCTTCGGTTGATGGATGTACCTGGTGGGGCAGCGTGGGTGAGGCCACCCTGTGTCCTCTCCACTGTCCTTGATGTACGAGGGCACCAATGAGGCTGCCTGGCAGTGCTCCAGGGAGGAGGCAGAGGTGTGGTCTGCTCAGATAAGGGGTCCCATGTCTCCCAAACAGGATGGCTGTGGCTCTACTGTGTGATTGCAGGGCCCATCCTAACAGAGGAATCAGGAAAATAACAATGCCACCCGTGCCTTCCTGCCGCCAGAGATGGCAATTGGGGAAGTGAGGGGGTGGGCACACTGGCACTGATAAAGCCCATTGCCCTGTGCCACCAACTCTAGCATGCTGCATATTGGCTGGGAAAGCCCTGCTCGAGCTGGTCCCAGCTAATCATGCCCCCAGCCTCCCCTAGGCAGGGCTGTGCAGTGGCAATAGGGGCGCTTGTGCATTGGAGGGAGCTTTGCTGGGGTGGACTGGAAAGCCACGTCACTGTCTCATGTGACCTTGGAGGTCCTAGGCCCCCTCTGGACCCTAGGATTCCCATCTGGAGTCCCTGAGACTCTGTGACCGGCACTGGGGGTTCACCCATGTAGGGCCCTGTGGCTGCCCTTACCCAAGGGAGATGGGGGCCTCTCACTCAGGTGGCACAGCCCGGCCTGTCTGGTTCTTCTCACCCCTCATCATGCCATGTCCTCCCCAGGCTCCCTGCCTTTCTGCATCTGCCTCACTCCCTCAGAGAGGGGCAGACATCTCCTCCAAACAAAAAGCAGGGCACTGTGCCCTGGGTAAGTCTGTGGTGAGGGGCACAGAGAAGAGGTACCTGGGAATGTCAACTTCCGGGAAAGCTCCGGGCAGGGAGAGCAGCAGCTCAGGGCCCTCGACCTGAGGAAACCTGGTCTATTTGGACCCAGGGTGACCATGGTGTAGCTCAAGATCAAGATGGAGGGGGACAGAGGGGAGGGAGACGGGGCTGCGATGGGGAGAGGCCACTTTTGCTCAGGGAAGGCGCATCCTCTCAGATGGAAGCACAGCAAAGTAGGCAGAGAGCCCAGGCGGTGGCTGGAGAGGACGGCTGGGAGATGGGCTGAGGGGGGTGAGGAGGACCCTAGAGTCTTGAGGCCAGTGTCAAGATGGCCAGGGACGGGGTGCCTATCCTCTGGATGGGGGCCTTACTGGGCCCCTACTTTTCCACTGCACGGCAGAGACAGGGAGGGGGCAGCAGGTTATGCTCAATGCAGCCTCAGGGTGTGGACAAGACTTTTCCAAGAGGATCTGGGTCCACAGGCTAACACAGGCCACATGGATGGAACCGTGGGCATGGGCAGTCATGGCCTCCCTAAGCCAAGCTTGCCCAGGTGCCAGTGGGAAGCCCTCCTTCTCAGCTAACACCCCCTGCCCCTCCCTGAGCCAAGGCTGGACCCAGCCATGCCCAGCCTCTCCTCTGACACCCAGCAAATGCCAGCCTCCCTCCCCAGACTCGTCCTGCCCAGCAGTGCCTGTCCCTGCATCCCTGGGACTCATCTCCAGGCTTCAGGAATAAGATCCAGGGAATCTCTTACAGGAAGCTTCCTTTGAACCTCCCCATCCTGGTTTGTTAGCAGAGAGACATGGGGAGCAGATCCAGAGAAGGGAGTGCAGGGAGGACAGTGACAGGCAGCTACGATCACCTCCCCTTCCCTGGCATCAGATACCTTGGTTCATCTGTGTTACTCCATATAAAAGAATTTATATGAGACACAGAAATCATACTAGAGAGTACAGAATAAGTTTATTAGAGATAGAGAAGATAGTACATCTTCGGGACATGAAGGGCAGGCAGTCATGAAGGGGTACTGCTACCTTGAGCTAAGGTCAGCTGTGATCTTTATAGTATGGGTTGAGCCTTTCAGGGGAAGGAAAAAAACGTTTTACACCTGGGGCCTGTACCCAAAATGGGTGAATGGATTCCCAGGGTCCTAAAAAGGACTGGGCTCAGAGGCGGGCATTTCAAAAGGTTAGAAGGCCAGACAGCTCCTGGTCTTAATAAGGGAGCAGAATCCACTAAACAATGTCCTTTTCGATTGCTGGGATGGTATATGTCTCACAGTCTTATCATCCTTCCTGGATGGATGTAGAAGTGAGGACTGATTTTAATTGTTACCTTCTAGTAAATGTACTGTTTGTCAGGGGATTATCTATCTATCAGGGAAGCATGGACCACCAGACCAAAGCTTTTGTTCCACAGGAGGCTCGCGCTGATGTTTCTATTATAGGTGGTGGAAGCATATGGCTAGGCTGGGAGGTGGCTGGCTGCAGAGCCCTCTATTCCCTTTCTTCCTGCCTCTTATCCTTTATGCTTGCAGCTGTAGCCCTGTGGAATTCCGGCCCATCAGATCTCGGAAGCTAAGCAGGGTTGGGTTTGGTTAGCACTTGGATGCAAGACTGTCAGGGAACACCAGATGCTGTAAACTTGGGAGACGGACCCAGCAACCCACCCCCAAAAATCAATCAGCCATTGAAAACCCTATGAACAGCAGAGAAGTACTGAAAATAGTGTTTCGCCTGTTCAATGTAGGGTCGCTATGAGTTGGATACTGACTCGATGGCACCTAACAACAACATTACCCTTTACAGGATTTCTACAGTTCCAGGCCTTCTCAGCTCTGATCACAATACACTGTTGTTGTGTGGTCTGTGCCATTAGCCTTGTGAGCTGTAGACACCCTGAGGCCTGGCACCCACTCCCGAGTGCGGCTCCCCTCTATGTCCAGAGCCCCCAGCCCTGGGCCTGGAGCTATGGGCTCTCAATAAATGTGGGAAGGATGGGTGGGAGGGCAGATAAGTGGGTGGGGGGATAAGGTATGATGGGGGAATTTGTGTCTGTGTAAACGCGTGTGTTCCAGAGCACATGACCGCATCACGCACTGTGACATGGGAGTGAGCTGTGAGCATGAGACTATATGTTCAGCCCTAGCGCATCGAAATTCCCAGGAAGAGGCTGAGTAGCTCTGCCCCAAAGCAGATTCTGGACCAGGGTATAGCAGCTCTCTCTGTGGCAGAGAGCCCACTGGGGACACCCAGAAGGGCTCCAGGAGACACCCCAAGGACACCGGTGTGAGGCAGAGGCTGGATGCTGTAGCAGCTGGATGCTTCTGTGCCTCAGCCCAGCCCTGGCCTCAGCTGGGACCCTGCTGACCTGGCTCACTGACTTGCCTGGGGGTGGAGAGCATGGAGAGAAGGACCTGAGGACGGACACGGGGACAGGGTCAAGGGTGGAAAGGGGAGGGACTCCATGTCCAGGCCTCTTATAGCCTGGAGTTTTCTTACAAGGGATCTCATGTCCCTCATACCCTTGTTCAAAGAGGCCGGGGAGGTAAAGTGACTTGCCTAAGGTCACATGCAGGAAATGACAGAGCGGGGACATGACCCCAAAGCCCTTGCCCTTTCCTTCTGTGTGGGCTGCTGTCCTAAAAGGGAAGGCGAGAGGGAGGATGAACCTCCAAGGTCACTGAGGCCGCTACTCTGCCGGGCTGCCAGGGCAACCCGAGGATGAAATGTCAGCCCCTGGAGAGGAGGACAAGGAAGGGGACGGTCAGGAGGACGGGGGACAGCAGAGCCGGCTTCAGCCTCTCTGGCCTCCCAGTGCACACACCTGGGTCCAGGGAAATCTTCAGGCCCCCTGGGGTTGATGGGGTCCTTGTCCTGAGTTACCGGCTTCCTGTACATTCTGTAGGGTCCGATCAGGTACAGGAGGAAGACTGTACCATGAAGGTGTCCAAGGGAAGATCTGTGTGATCCTGACAAAACTCCGGACCAGGGGGTGCCCGTCCCTCATGCACCGAGTGACTGTGGGTAATTTATGCCTCTCAGCCTCAGTTTCTCACCCTGTGAAACAATGTGACCATCACCACTAAGCCCAGCCGCAGGCTGTTGGGCTGCTGGACTGTGGAGGGAGGAGCCCCGTATAAGGAGCGACATCCCAACCAGCATCCTCCTGGGCACAGGTGCTGCCTGGGCTGGGCTCCTGTGGGTTCTGTAGAGAAAGGAGGCCTCTCCCTGTCTGCTCTGTGGTTTCTCTGAGCCACCTGCACTCCAGGGCCTTGCCCAGCCTGCCCCTACCTGCCCTGCCCTGTCTGTCCCAGAGGCTGGGTCTCCTAGGCCCCCATGGTTTTCACACCTCTTCCCCCAGAGGGTCCTAGCTTGGAGCTCTGGGGACAATGCGCATTCCATTCCAAGGATTCCACATTCCTGCTCTGCCTGCTCCAAAGAGGCCGCTGGGGCTGGGGTCCGTCTCTCAGAGATGCCAGGCCGCGTGCCCTTCTAGCACCCCTCCTGCCTCTCTCAGCTTAGGGCCTCTGAAGTTCTGCCAGCAGCACTAAGGAGGGACCCTGTGGTGGAGGCTGCAGCCAGGCAAGGCCTGCAAGGGTGGTTGAGATCCGAGTGCCAGAGCTCCAGTCAGGCTCCTCCTTGGATGGGCTGGGCAGCCCCAATCAGTCCACTGACCTCTTGGGGCCTCAGTTTTTCCCTCTGTGAAGAGGAGCAGAGACAGCAAGGTGTGATCATAAACAGAGGCACGAGCTGTAGCCAGACATCCTTGGGCCCTGCTCCCAGCTTTGACCCACAAAGGCCATTAGGCCTCTTCCCCACTCACTTTTCTCCTCTGACAGATGAGGGCGATGCCAGCACCTGTCAGGTAGTGGGGTAGCCATTAGCAGGCAATATGGGGGGAAAGGGGGATTAAAAATGACTCCTGCCTCCAGCCACAATGAAAGAAGCCATGTGCAAGACAAATCTCTAAGGCAACTGGAAGGACATTGCTGTAATGGACCCCTTATCCTTATCCAGGATGAATAGCTGCCTGAGTGTAAACAAAGGCAGAGCATCCCAAGACATCTGTTTATTGGCCCATATTTTGAAATATACCAAACAAGTCCATTGAGCCATTTTACAAAAACAAAGACCCCAGGCCCCATACACCTTAAGCCACAACAGATTACCAAACAAGGATTTTCCAGCGGGGCTTGAGTTCCCCTTGCTCAAGGCTCACTTTACACTGGGCACCCAGGGCTGACATCATACTGGGCATCTCCTAATTTAAGCAAAACTGGAGGAAACATGTACCGCTCTTCCCTCTTTCCTCCTCACTCCTCTGTCTTCTCTTCTCTTCTCCTCGCTCCTCTCCTGTGGCCCTGTGTGTGCCTCCCCTGTCTCTTAGGGTGACTGCACATGAGCCGCCCCTTTCCTCAGGGGCCCTTTTCCCATCATCTTTTCTGTCTGTCCAAGGTACTTTTCCTTCCAGAAGCTCACTTAACTCTTCTGCTCTTTCTGGCTTTCCCTTCTGGAATGTGCTTATATCAATTCACTCAGAGAACTGAGGTTTCTCTGAGTTATTTTCCATGTTTATCTAAACTTTTCCAGGTGCTTCAGTTTTCCCCAATAATTATACCTTAAAGGTGGACTGTCTTTTACAATAAGCTCTGGCCATGTTCTCTGTACTATAGTGTCTGTGTCAGGTATAAATTCTTCTATAAGCAGAACACAAAACCCAAGGTTTGCTGACAGATTCCTACACATGTACTCTCTGGTAACACACCTGCTTTACATGTGGTGTGGAGTTAGGTGAGCTTTGTAGGCACCCCACTGTTAGGGACTGCATGTTTGTGTCACCCCCAATTCACTCATTGAACCCCTAACCCCCAATGTGATTAGAAGATAGGGCATTGGGGAGGTAATTAGGTCATGAGGGTGAACCCCTCACAATGAGATTGTTGTAGTTGTTAGGTGCCATGGAGTTGTGTCTGGCTCAAACCGACCCTCATAGGGTTTTCAATGGCTGATCGTTTTGGAATGATTGCCTTGGGAGTGGATTGCTACATCCTTCTCCCATTTTTGCAGTACTGGGAATTGAACCCAGTACCTCAGACACTGCAAAGCAGTGCTCTACCAGCTAAGCTAAATCCCAGCCCCACAATGAGATTAGTGCCCTTGTAAGAGACAGGGAAGAGCTTGCTTCCTCTGTGTTCTCTGCCTCACAATATGAGGACCCAGCAAGGGGACGGCCATCTATGAACCGGGAAGGCAGGGCTTACCAGGCAACTGGATCTGCCGGCCCCTTGATCTGGGACTTCAGGCTCCAGAACTGTGAGGAACAGAAGTCCGTTGGTTAAGCTGCCCAGCCTATGGTGTTTTGTTACAGTGATCCAAACGAGGACACCCTAGGTCAGAGCCCCTCACCCAACTCAGGTCACCTGTGTGTCATTAGCTACCTACTAGTGACACATTCCCCACCCATGTCTGGAACCCCATGGAGTCAGGGCCTGAGCTTGCTCCACTTCAGTCCCTGCTCCTGGTCTGGGGACTTCTGGGAGATGTGGTGTGGAACAGATGGATAGAGGGTGGGAGGAAAGATGGAAGAATGGCAGGATTGAAGGGACTTCTGTCTCAGCCCCAGTCAGTTCTCCTGGCCCCAGCCCCTCCTACCCTGGCCTCCTAGGCAGGACGCGGTGGGCCTTCCCTCCCATGCCAGCTCTGATCTGTGGGGTCCCTGAGGTGGTGAAAGGAGTCTGGGCCCCTTTCCTCTTCCGGCTTGGCCGTCGTGTACCTCATGGAGTCTCCATGCCAGACAGTCCCCCAATGGGGCGGCATCTCTCAACGGCACCAGGGGAGGGTCCGTTCAGCTCGTTAGTCAGCCCTGCTGGTCAACACCTGCTCGCCTTGCACGGAGCGGAGCGGAGTGGCCAGCTCTGCCTCCCCTCCTGTGGCCTGTTTCCCTTGGAGCTCTTTCCCAGAGCTGTCTGCTCCCCACCAGCACAACCCGCTCATTTCCTTCCAAAAATACAAACACTTCCTGGCTTTGCAGAGAGCCACTGGGGGAAATGGGCCATGGTGTGGGAGAAGTCTGTGCACCCAGCGCCCAGCTGCTCAGAGCCGGCCCCTCCTGGGCACACAATTAGCCAGACAAGCCGCCATGGAGGCCTCCTGCGTGGTCTGCCCTGCGCAGAGGATGGGGCAGGCGCAGAGGATGGGGCAGGCGCAGTGTTCAACTGACTTCCACCAAGCCCACCCTGGGCTGGTTCAGGGGGCACAGGGAACACACCCTGTCCCTGCCCCAAGGTCTAGAGAACCTAGATGGCTTGTGCATCCTGACTCAGCCACTCTCAAGGCTGGGTGGCCCTGGGGACATCCCTGGACCTCGGCCCTGGGTGCAGGTGGTGCAGGGCCTTGAGCAGAGAAGAGGGGGCCAGGTGCTCACTGTGAAGCCAGGCGAGCCTTACCTAAGGCGCAGGCGGCAAGGCCGTGGACAGCAGTGGAGCCAGCAGCTCCCTCTGGCAGGGCTCGAGAGCTTTGGTAGGTTGTGAGCAGCAGCCCAGAGCCCCCAGGGGCCTGAGCTGGAGGTCTGCCCCTCAACCTCCTGCTGTACAGAAGAGTAGAGGGGCCAGGAACCTGGGCTCACTGCAGTTGTTCAACAACTCTAGACGAAGGGCAGGTGGTGGCTGAGGCAGGAGAGAGATGTGAGGATGGAGTCCAGGGAGGCACAGGGTGGCGTCCAGGGAGTGGATGAAAAGGAGCAGGTGACAAGGTCTATGATGCACTTCCACCCTCAAGCAGCTCAGATCGCACCCTGCTGAGGACACACGCGGCTCACGACATACCCCAGGCCCTGCAGACCCCACCTGCCCCTCCCCTTCCACGGTCCCTTCTGTCTCTGACATGGCACCTCTGCCTTCTAGAAGCCCAGCCAGAGAGTGGGCATGAAGAGGGGGAGTGCAGAGCCGGGTGTGGTGGCGCATGCCTGTAATCCCAGCGGCTCTGGAGGCGGAGGCGGGAGGATCGCAAGTTTGAGACCAGAGGCAGTCTGCGTAACTTAGCAAGACCCTGTCTCAAAAAGTAAAAAAAATGGGCTGAGGTGCAGCTCAGTGGTCCAGCACTTGCAGAGCATGCAGGCGTGAGGCCCTGGGTTCAACCCCCAGTACCACAAAAAAAAAAAAAAAGAGGGGGAGTGCAGGTGACACCCACAGGGTTGGGGGTGTTCAAGTCAGTGCAAACACTGTGAGAAACTGTGTTGCAGTTAGAGCCAAGCACATCCTATAAACCCAGATGGGCTCTGGGACATGTTTAAAAACTAGCTCCAAAAAAATTTTTTTAAAGCCTCGGCTTGTAGCATTTGCCAATTTCTATGGTGCAAATAATCCCACCATGGCCCATATTCAACTACCATTGCAAGGTCACTGGAGACAGAGCTGGGAAGAGATGCACCTAACGGACTCCTGAGAGCCAGCTCCAGCCCACCACTGAATACACCCCGAATACACATACCCAGATGTGCACAAATGCTAGAATGTTCTGTGTTCTGTCCACACAGGGACTGTCATACCACAGTGGGAGCAAAGACCACTGCTTTCACAGGCGCGTTGCAGATGCAACTCACAGGCACAATGCAGACCAGAGAAGCCAGGCAGAACTAACTGTCAGGCTGAACCAAAAGGCCAAGAGCAGAGCAGGAGGGCTTCAAGGGCACTGTCCTCTCTCTGGACCCACACGGTGCCTGGCCCCAGCAGAAGTGTGCACTTGCTAATTTCTTGGGAGGAGAGTATGTAAGATTTGTGCAGTTTCTTGTATGTATCTTGTGCTTCAAAATCAAGTTTTCATTAAAAACAAACAAAGCACACCAGGCACCATGGTACATGCCAGTAATACCACTACTCAGGAGGCAGAGACAGGAGGATCGCATGTTCAAGGCCAGAGGCAGCTTGTGGAAATTAGCAAGACCCTGACTCAAAATAAAAAATAAGAAAAGGAATGGGGGTACAGCTCAGTGGTTTAGCACTTTCCTAGCATGTGAGAGGGGCTGGGATTTAGCTCAGTTGGTAGAGCGCTGCACTGCAGTCTCTGAGGTCCTGAGTTCAATTCCTAGCTCCTCAAAAATGGGAGAAGGGCCTGGCAATCCACTCCCAAGGCAATCCCAAAACAGTCAGCTATTGAAAACCCTATGAGGGTTGCTATGAGTCCAATACCGACTCGACTCAATGGCACTTAACAACAACAACAACAACAAGCATGTGAGAGGCTGAGGGGTTCAACCCCCAACTACTGCAAAAAAAAAAAAAAAAAAAATTCACAACCACTCCTCTCTGTGGCTGTCCCTTCTCCTCCTCCCATGGTCCTTACCCCACCCAGGTCATCAGTCACCTCACCCAGGACCACTGCCCTGGCCTTGTCCCCACCCCTACGCCAAATTAGAGTCGCCAGAGTTAGCAATAAAAACACACTGACACCAAAGAAAGCATTTGCTGTTTCCTGAAGTGCGCATTGAACTGGGTGTCCTGTGTTTGACCTAATGACTCTACCCCTGGTCTCCTGAGAGGTCCTAAAGGCAACTCTGGCCACGTCCCTCCCTGCTTAAACGCCATCCTAGGTCCTCCAGCCATAGGACCCACCCTGAGTCTAGAACGATCTTCAAGATTTTCTCAATTTCCAGCCCTCTTTTGACCCTCCCAACCCTCCCTGTAAACTTGACCCTCACACATTCCCGCATTCAACCCTCCGTTCACTCAGGAGATTCACGGAGCCCTTACTCTGTCAGGCTCCCTCCCCCAGCCTCATGGGTCCTTCTAAAAGGCTGTCTTTTTGCAGGTGCTGGTCTCCTGCCTAGGTGGCTGCTCATAGCTTAGCTGCCTGATTAACTCATCTTCAAAGTTCAGGTCAGGCCCCCTCCCCACAGGGGACTCCCGACCGTCCTAACCCGAGGCTGTGTAGGGGCGGTGCTGGGAGCTTCCTTTTATTCCAGCGCTGAGCACACCGGTTTGTCATTGTCATTGACTGTGTCCACATCTGTCTCCCCACCAGACTGTGACTTCATCCTGGACAAAGGCCAACTCTGACTCATCTCGGGGTCCCCAACCCTGCCTCAGCGCCTGGAGCAGAGCTGGCACCAGGAGAGATGTGTGGCGGAGGGTTCCTCTACAGTGAGTGCAGGGAGAGGCAGTGGGGAGTTTGTAGAGATTCCGCTTTCGGTTTCTTTCCAGTTTCTCCCATGAGGACCCAGCTATGGTCAGATCACGTGTTTCAGCCGATGCTGAGAAGAACACTGTCCTCATCTGCAGGAGAGGACCTGTGGTGCCAGTGGCCAGGTCAGAGGTTGGAGCTCTGCCTCTGCCTCAGTGGGTCCCTGTTCTTGCCCCTCCCTGAATCTGGAAGTTGTCTGGGAGTCCCTGCCATGTGGCCAGGTGGGCCCTCCCTCGCCTTCTCCACTCTGCCCTGGGCCTCACGCTCCAGCGCCTGCAACGGTGGGAGGTGAGGCCGACAGCAGCAGAGGTGAAACCCAGCGCATTAGTGGCGCCTATGTTTACCCAGGCTGGACCCATAAAACGTGTCGAGTGCAACTGCGCTCAGCTTGGCGCTCTGCAGCCTTGTCCGTTCCGGCTGCTGAACCTTGGAATGGGCCACCCGGGTGCACATCTTGTTCCCTAGATTCCTTGGGAAACTCCAGAGGGAAGCTTGGGAATGCCTTGGAGCCAAAGAGTGGACAAGGATGGATTGCAGGGCTGGGGGACCTGAGAGGTCAACTTGTTCAGTCCCTAGTCCCGTGCAAGGGCTCTCTGCAGGCTGCACCATGGCCCATGTGCCAAGATCCTGAGGCCAGCCCTTCTCACAGACTTTTCCTGCATGCTGCCTCTGCACTGGTACTCAGTGGACATGGCCCTGTGACATGTCACATCAGCTTAGTCGATGTCCTCTTTCCCCACACTTGAGCTCTGAGGGAGGGCCCTGCATCTCCTCATACCTCTGTTCTCCAGCCTGGCTCTCTTCTATGCCCAGCTGGGCACTGGATTCTTAGGACCAGGCAAGCATCAGGCTTCGTCTTACCTTTGAGGAGTTTATGTCTAGCCAGGAAAACAGAGGGGTCCCCGACAAATGATAGAGAATGGGGCAGGAATCCATCCATCATCCATCCATCCATCCATCCATCCATTCATCCCTTGAGAGCAGTCACGTTAGCTTCTAGGGTGCAAAATTATCAGGGAACGCTCTAGGGTCGCATGGTTTTGACTTTTATATTTTTTGCAGTATAGAAGGTCAAACCTGTGATCCTCCTGCCTCAGCCTCTGGAGTTGCTGAGATTACAGGTTTGAGCCAAGGCACAGAATCATGCCTGATTCTGACTCTAACCCTTTGACTACCAATTTCAAATCAAGATATATGACAATAAGTATTTCATTTCCAGAAACTTCATTACAATGAAGAAATGATTAGCAAAATAATTGGAATGCATAATATGATTAAAACCATCATGTAATTAGTGATGTGCATCTTTTGAATGCAAAATATAATCTTATAAGAAAAAATGTATAATTGGCTAAATAAGAAAAATTGGCCATCTACCAGGAAGCTGAGGAAGTCTTTAATTCAGGGCCCCTCTCTTACATTTCTTCCTTTTCTGGAAGAGACCCTAGCAGTGCGTTTCCATGGTCTTATGCTTTTGTAAAATTTTGTCAGAAGTGAGCTACTTTCACCATAAAGGGTTGGACCACTGTTTCTTTTCAGTCTGACTTCCCCCTCGTCTTCCTTTCCTGTTGGGGTGTTGAGTGGTTGAGGCCCTTGGGGGACTTAGCTAAGAAGGGCTGAGTAGAAGATCCTTTCACAGTAGTTTGGGATTAGTGGCATGTATTTATACGGCTTGTGGTCACTATGGGTATGGTTGTTACTAAACACCCTGGTGTAGGAACAGCTTCCAGAAGGAATGAACCCCCCTACTGCCCACTGTGCTGATCATTTAGTGTCACAACTGTGACTGGCCCTGAACTCTGTGGATAGTGAAAGAAACAAGGGTTGAAATGTATGGAGCCAGAAGCTAGTCTTTGGAATTTTCTTTCACCCTTCAGATGTGCCACACTGTAGGTAAACTATTTGGCCTCTGTCAAAACAAGTTCTCTTCTCTCAGGAATATAACTGATATGTAGCCTATATAGTTAGAAATTACAACCACTTTTTTTTTGTGTGTGTGTGGTACTGGGGGTTGAACCCAGGGCCTCACTTTTGCATGCTCTGAAAGTGCTGGACCTCCGAGCTGCACCCCCAGCCCATTTTTTTTACTTTTTTGAAACAGGGTCTCACTAAGTTACACAGACTGCCTCTGGTCTCAAATTTGTGATCCTCCTGCCTCCGCCTCCAGAGCCGCTGGGATTACAGGTGTGTGCCACCACGCCCAGCAACCATATTTTTTCTTGATGAGAGTCATGCAAAATAGAATTTATCAGAAGTTCTGTATTTGTCGGACACAAACCTAGAGGAACACTATAAATAGCATGTACTGACCACCTCATGAGAGAGGATCGGACTTTACATCACCAGTCTGGGGAAAAGATTGACATTCAAGATTTGAAGAGCCAAGGCACGATGAGGCACGCTTGTAGTTCCAGCTATTTGGGAGGCTGAGCATCACTTGAGCCAGTAAGTTCAAGACCAGCTTGGCCAAAATAGGGAACCTCCCTGCCCCACCCCCTGATGAAAACAAAATTTAGAATACAGTTTCTACTGAGTGTGTATCACTTTCATGCTGTCATAAAGTTGAAAACTCCTAAGTCCAGCATAAACAGATTCACGACAACACAGGGACAAACACAAGGTCAGTGCTGGCTGAGCAATTCTGAGCCCCAATCAATCAGCCAATGTCCCTGCACCTCCCCACAGAGAGGGAGTGCCTAGGCAAGGACGTGTGACCTGTGTGAGTCCCCAGAGCACTGTAGGATCCCAGCGTGGAGGAGGCACTCAGACCCACGGTGACAGCAAAGCTGGGTTTCCCCTGGTTTCCTTAATGTTCTGTCTCATGGACAGAGCAGAGCATGGCTTGGTGATCTGAAACTGAGCCCTCAGCATCCCTAGGGGGCCCTAGGAGCAGCTACAATGGTCAAGGAAAGGCTGAGCATTTGGGGCTCCAAGCCATCCTCACCTTCCTTCCCTTCTGTCTCATATGGGTTGAGGTTTTGCAGAAGAGCTCACTAAAACCTGGATGGAAAATCCCTTGGGGTACTTCCTGCCTTGTGCAGGTTCTGGAAAACTCAGAGCTGTGTCAGAGGCCCATGTTTGGTAAGGAGAGAGATCTTCCCAGCAGGCATTTTGAGAGCTGACCTTACCCCTCCCACACTTGTGGTTTTTTCTACCCTGATTTTCCCTTCTCGCTTTAAAACCTGATGTTTTACATATGTCTGTTTTTTACATATGTCTTGTGTTTTACATATGTCTGTAGTCTACCTTCCTTTTGGAATGAAGCAAGCTAGAAATACATTGTCGTTGTTGTCGTTAGGTGCTGTCGAGTTTGTGTCCAACTCTTAGCGACCCTACGTACAATAGGTGAAATTCTATTGTTAGTGCTTTTCTGCTATTCATAGGGTTTTCAATGGCTGATTGCTTTTTGGAAGTGGGTTGCCCAGTCCTTCACCCAGAAATACATTAATCTAAGGCTTAACATGGCTGGGGTTTAGCTCTGTTTGTAGAGTGCTGCTCTTTACTCTTTAAGGCCCTGGGTTCAATCCCCAGCATCACATAAATGGAGAAGGACCTAGCAGCCCAGTCCCCAAACAATCAGCCATTGAAAACCCTGTGAATAGCAAAGAAGCACTGACCTAGTGCTGGGCATGGCAGTGTTGGGAAGTACTTGTCCCTGAAGTCACTATGAGTCAGACCTGACTTGACGGCACCTAACAACCATAAAGTTTAACAAAAGTCCAGAGTTGTTGAATGGCAGATCCTCTGAGCACACGTGCTCCCCCAAGTCCACGCATGGTGATGGGGTCTGGCTGTCCTCCCCAGTGGAAATGAGCTCCTCCAGGCCAGGGCCTGTGTACCTAGTGTCTGCCCCAGAGGCTCCAGTTCTCACTCCATGTTTACAGAAAGAGGGAATACCACAGGAAGGGGAAAGGATGTCATAGGCGGGGGCCCGTCACTTGTGGTGCAGTGACAGGAACATATTGGAATCACACACACTTAGGTAGGTTCAGATCTTGGCCTGATGCCTGCCAGCTGTGTGACCTTGGGCAGTCAATTCCTGTCTCTGAGCCTCATCTCTAAAATAGAAACAGTGATCCCCATGATGCACATCAGGGAAGAATCAGTCAGGTAGCATGTGCAAAGCCCCCAGCCAGACCTGCCTCGTGGTGAGAGCTCAGAAAAGGGCTGGAGAATTGGCTGGAATGGTGGGACAAGGAAGGGCCTCTGTATAAAGGCAGTCCCCAGCAAGGGCCTCCTCTCTCCCAGGAGCTCCTGGGCCCCGGGGCTCCAACTCTAGTGGGGCAGAACATTTTAATTGGGCTAGGCCAGGAGGGTGGGTGGAAGCGATCAAGCTTGCTCTACCTTGGCAGGCTGCCTGGCCTCCCAAGCCTCCCCACACCAGTTGCCAGACCCCCAAAAACAGGGCGTTCCACGGGCTGTCTGCACCCCATCCAGCCACTGGCCACACAGCCGGCTCGTCTCCCACCCCATGGAGTCTTTGGATCCTGGCATGCGTGGTTGGGAGCCCAAGGTGAAAGGCTGGGCACATGGGTGGGTGGAACACAATTGCAATCTAGAGGCATCTTCCCACAGAAGGCAGAGACCTCTGTAAAACATAGAAATCCCTGGTCTTATATGGGCAAAGTGAAACAATACAACACCAGCAATTTATTGAGCGTCAACAATACATAAAACATTTACATAATTTAACTCCCTCTCTGAGTTGTAGCCCCACTTTACAGGTAGGAAAACTGAGGCTCATGGGAATAGAAACTTGTTCAAGGTCACAGAGCAGGCATATGCTGTGGGCTTAAGTTTCACCCTCCTCCAGGTGTGTGCTTCCTCCCTGCCAGCTGCCACCCCTCCAGGTTCAGGCTCACGATGACCAAGCTACGCTCTGTGCCAGCCTGGTATTGAGGCTGGGGTGCAGGATGGATGTGAAGGGCTCTGCCAGGGCTGGCCGACTCACACCAATGAGGTTAAGAGGAAGGAGCCATCCCTAGAGAAGGGACTGGAGAAATCTTAGTTGGAGTTGCAGGACAGAGTGGCCTCTGCACACAGCTAGGGGCAGACAGAGATGACTGTCAGACCATTTGCTTCAAGTTGCCCATTATACAGAGGAGACCACAGAGGCACACAGGGAGCGAGGGGCCAGAGCTGGGCCTGTAGCCCAGGGCCTTCACACTCAGCATGGGCTCCAGCCTTGTATTCTGCTCTCAGCAGCCGGTGGTAAGGAGGTGGGAGCAGAGAAAGAACTGATCACCAAGCTGGGAATGGTGGTGCCCACCTGTAGGCTGAGGCAGGAGGATCAAAATTTTGAGGCCAGCCTGGGCTATATAGTGAGTTCCAGGCCAGCCTGGGCTACATGGTGAGACCCTGTCTCAAAAGAAAGAAAAAGAAAGAAAGAGAGAGAGAGAGAGAGAGAGAGAGAGAGAGAGAAAGGAGGGGGGAAAGAAGGAAGGAAGGAAGGAAGGAAGGAAGGAAGAAAGGAAGGAGAAAGAAAGGAAGAAAGAAAGAGAGGGAGAGAGAGAGAGGGAGGGAGGGAGGGAGGAGGGAGAAAGAAAAAGCAAGCAAGCAAACGAGCGAGTGAGCGCTCGAGCCAGCGAACTGACCACCAACCCCAGAAGCAGCTTCCCAGAGGGGCTGTCTGGGCAGAGGGAATGGAATGGCAGACATGGGCTCCACACATTCTGGGCTCACACGTATTTGCCGAATGAATGAATGAATGAATGAATGAGAGCCCAATGGTCAAAGTGAGACAACAGAAAGGAGGCACAGGAAGCCAGAAATCTGGACTCTGTCTGGATGGACCTTCTCCCAGACAGACAGGCCCCACGTGCAGGAGCTGCCCTGGGAAGCTTGAGCGCCCTGTCAGGGGAAGGATGGGAAGTCACTACCTGGTGCGGCCTGGGCCAGCCTGTCCCAGCCAGGCTTCCCTACTGAGGACCTGGGGTCTCTGCCGAGAGCCATGGGGTCCCAAGCTGGTTTGCATTAGGAGGGAGGTGCTTGCAGAGGAGGCGGGGCCTGCTCAGAGCTTCAGGCCAGCTGCCAGCTCTGCTGACTTGGGCCTCTTGGCCCCCAGTTAGGGACTGGACTACCTGCCTCCAGCTCCCCATGGGGTTTCCTGTAGAGCAGTTCCCTCAACACGTGCACCCTGCCTTCTGGTCATCAGGGAGATTCTGACACAAACACAATTCCTATTTCCCTGCACTTTGCACCTGAAAGCCTGATTCTTTTTATGCACGTGGGTAGGGAGACTTCAGGCTCGGATAGAATTTCTCAGGTACTGAGCCTCCCACTGTAGTCAGGGGTGGGGGGTCCCCAGGAGAGCGGGCCATCTGGGTCAGTTCTTCCTCCTCCTCTGTCTTCCCCAGGGCTGCCTCATTCTCCAGTCCCTGCCCACTCGAGTCTCAGTTTCATCTTCTGTAAGAGTAGAAGGTAAGACCATTGTACAAAACCAAAACAAACGGGAAAGAGTTACAAAAAAGAGTGACACCCTCCCCTGATTCTGGAGGAAGATGCCTGGGTCCCCAGGCGGGCATGAGCACAGGGACACCCCACAAAATGCTGCTTCTGGGGGTTCTTCGCTCCTCTTGCTTTGGCCCCCAGCCTGGGAGACGTGGAAACTGTCAGGGCTTCAAACTCCATGTGTTTTATGGGCCCTGCTAACCCAGCAGCCCCATAGAGTTGCTTTCAAGGGAGTACAGGGCCTAAGACTGCCCCAGCATCCCCTGCCCCGGGGAAGGTCTGCGCTCCCCAGAGAGCAAGTGATGGGGCCCCCATACCACACGATCAGCTGAGGCCCAAATGAACTGCCCACCCGGCTGCCCCTATAACTTGAGAGGCCCATGAAATGCTCTCACCCCAGACAGGGCCAGTAGAGGCCCCAAGGGAGGATTTTCTGCCTGCAGTGATGTCAGTGGGCTCCAGCTTCTGGAGGAAATAATGTATGAGCCCAGCCAGGGCCTGCCTGTAGAAGAGGATGAGCCACAAGACTGCCTGCCAGTACCTGGGTCTGGCTGGGCCTGACCCAGAAGTTCACGCAGAGGCAGGAGAGGGGCAGCCAGGCAGCAGTTCCCTTCTGTGGGGAGCCATGCTCAAAGGCACAGGTTTGGAGTCAGCCCCACTTCGAATCCGGCTGCAATCACCAGCCCTGCGACCTTGACTAAGCCAAGGACCAGTCTTCTCATCTCCACCATGAGAAATAATAGGCGTGGGGGGTTCTACCTCACGTGGTTGTCAGGGGACCAAGTGAAATAAAGGTGCCCAACAGGAGCTATTATGTTGTCTCCGTGTTGCCCTTCAGGCAAGATGACGCCACCCACTGACCTAATGGATGGGCACATGCTGTTGTCACCCTGTCCTGATTCTACCTGGGGCATACCCCAACCCAGCTGTCCGCTTTCTTACTCTTGGATGGCAAAGAACTTCCAAGAGCTACCTCCACCAGTGTCCTCTGCTCACAGCCAGCAGTGGCTTCCCACTCCTTCACCTGATTCTGATCTGGTTCGTGTGGACCTGTCATTTCCCTCCAGGTCCTCCAACCCTGAGGGACCCTATGTGCTTCAGTTTCCCAGGTTACACTGCTACTGATACCAATACTAACAACGACACCGACTAGCATTTGTGGAGCACTCGCTCCCCATCCATCTCATGATGCATATAACTGAGTTACAAACACTAACTCAAGTAAGCCTCACAGTCACCTTATGGAGGCTGTAGTTGTTGTTGTTGTTATTGTTGTTAGGTGCCGTCTAGTTGTGTCCGACTCATACCAACCCTCAGGGTTTTCAATGGCTGATTGTTTCGGGATTGCCTGGGAGTAGACCGAAATGTCCTTCTCCCATTTTTGCAGTGCTGGGAATCAAACTTGGGACCTCAGAGATTGCAGAGCAGTGCTCTACCAACTGAGCTAAATCCCAGCCCGCTATGTTTGTTAGGTGCCATTGAATCAGGTCCAACTCATAGCAACCCTATGTACAACAGAATGAAATACTCCCCAACACTGTGCCATGCCCAGCACTGTGTCCGTGCTTTTCTGCTATTCATAGGGTTTTCAATGGATGATTCGGGGATGTTTCAGGAGTGGGCTGCCATGTCCCTCTCCCATTTTTGCAGTGCTGGGGATTGAACCCAGGGCCTCAGAGCAGCACTCTACTCTACTGACAGAGCTAAACCCCAACCCTACTCTATGAGGTAGGTACTACAGTCTTCCCACACTGCAGATGAGGATGCTGAGGCACACAAGAAGTCACTCACCCCAAAATCACTCACCCCAAAATCACACAAGTAGGAAGTAGCAGAGCTGGGATTGGAACTCGTGAAGTCTGGTTCCAGAGTCCCCAGATGATCATCTCTGGCACATGCCATGCATTCGTTCATGAGATGCAAAATGGGAAGTGGAAGACGCAGAGAATGTGGGGATGATATTAGGGCAGGGGGCGTCCTCCAGTCTGGACAGCCAGAAAGCCCAAATGCACATGTGCAACCCAAACATCAAGAACCACTATTACTCCCATTCTCAGACAAGGCAGCTGGGCTCACAGAGGTAGAGGAGTGGCAACAAGCCCAGGGCTCCCAGAACAGAAGGAAAGGACCCCAGTGTCCCCACATTGAAAGGACCAGAGAGCTCCCTGATGGCACAGTGGCCCTAGGGCCTAGTCGCCCACCCACGATGTTATCCTTTCCATAAAGGCATTAAGGCGAGCCTGGTGGTTGGCTGGTGCTCGCCAGCCTGTGAAACGCAGGTTCCTTGGTCCTACTGCTGAGCTCCTGAATTAAAATCTCAGGGCTGGGAAGGAGAGCTAGGCTGGAGAGGGTTCTGCCTGGATGTTGGAATCCCTGCAAATGCTGCATCAAGGCACCATGGGCAAGTCATGGAATTTCTCTGAGCCTCTATTTTTTCACCTGTAACTTGGGAATGAAAAAATGGGTGGCTGTGAGAGTCAAGAAAATACTGTGTGTGCACCTGGCCTGTGGAACAGGCGGGACTTGGCATGGGAGTGAAATAAGGCCTTCATTTTTTTCACCATCATCTCCTTAAGCTGCCAGCCTGCACCTCCTCCCTGCCTGAAACGGTCCCTGGGTAGACCTCAGTCTCTGCTCCATGTTCGGGATTAGGGAAGCCTTGTTTCTCAGGTGGTAACAGGTGCACTGGGCCTGGCCCCTGCAGGCTAATGTGAAACCCCATTGGAGGCTCCTGCTCCCAGCCCAGGCACTACGGGCTCCCCTTGGGAGGGAGTTGCCGGGCTTCCTCTGACTCCTCTCTCCTCCTTCCAACCCCTTGCTTCTGAGATAGGGTGCAGATCTGGCATGGGGCTCCTTTTGAAGTGGCAGTGGCCAAGTGCCAACCTCTTCTCTTTGGGGTGTGCCACGGTCTTTTCAGTGTCCCCTTCGTTGCCTAGACCCTGCTACTGCAGCTCATTGTCCTGGACCGTGGTCCCTGCTGCCACCTCAGCTCTCCTCTCACCCTGTCCATGTTTTCAGTCAGCCCCACATAGACACCTTCTGTTGGGGTCACCTGACCCTGACAGGCAGCCAGCTTCCTGGACTAATCCTTGCAAAAGTATTCCAGACAGTCCCCTTTGACTTCTGTGGTCCCCTCTCCTTTCCCTCCCGCCCTAAGCCACGGCTTAAGGCATGAATGAGACGCACATCCCCGTGCAACCCAACCCCAGGACTTGGCCTCTCCTTCTAGCCCCTGCCTCATCCATACCTGTCACAGAGCTGGTCTGGGTCCATCCCTTTCTCCATCCTTCGAGGATGCCTTAAAATGCAAGATGCTGGGCATCCGTAGGGTGCAGCTCAGGGCCTCAGCACCTAACACAAAGAAGATGTGCATAAAGATTTCCAGACCTTTCTCTTCCTAAAACAGAGGGAGCTGGGAAATCAAGGGAGGAAACCAAAGAGCAGAGAGCAGGGTTACCCAGAGCATCAGGCAGTTTGGGGCCTCTGCAGGCTCCTGGAGGTGGACATAAAAGCAGGGATTGGGAGGGATTCGTTTTTAATTAAAAAGCAATCGAGGCCCAGATATAAAGTATCATGACACTAATGGTCCAGGAAATCTGGAAACTTAAATCACAGCAATGTCTCCCTGGAGGGCAGGCCTAGGACCCCGGGATGGGATCAGGGCTTGCTGCATGCCAAGGCAGGAAGTGCTGAAGGTAACAGACTCCTCCCTGCTAGAGCTCTTGGATAAAACCTGGGACCCCGTGTCTAGCTTGGCATCCTCATTTCCCAGATGAGGAAACTGAGGCCTAGAGACAGGCGACACATACATGAGGAACAAAGCAAGAGCCAGAAGCTGAGCTTGAGACCCCCTTCCAGAGCCGGCCATGTGACTGTCCCCAGGATGGAGGGCTTGCCCACACCCCTCTAGCGCCCTCCAGCGGGCTAGGGCAGAGAGACTCTCTGCCAGGGTCGCGGAGCCCAGAGATGTGGATTTCTACAGGGCTACTGGATTGTGGTGATGGATGCGGATAACAAAGAGATCTTGCAAATAGGGCTGGCCAGCTGTCCCCCACTGGAGCAGAGGCCACTGGCACGGATGCCATCCAACGTGGTCCTCGCCCTCCACCTGCACTGCCTTGCAACAGAGACTCCCCGGGCAGCCCTAGCAACCCTTGCCTGCCTCCCTCTACTCCGGCCTCGGTTTCTCCCTCAGTACAGTGAGGAGATTGACTGGGCGCTCTGTAGAGGCCTGTCTACTGCTGACAACCTGTGATTCTATGAGCCTATTAGCCGGCTGCTCCACTCCCCAAAGAGAGGGACTATGAAGGCAGAGGACGACCAGTGGGGTGGGGATGATGAATGGGGAGACAGGAAGTATTCTGAGCTCCCAGGGAAACATTGTAACACCACCCCCAACCTGGAAGATCCCTCTGTGCCCTCTAATTCTCCAGATTTCCCTCCTCAAGTCTGGCTTGAGCCAAAAGCCAGACACTTCATTCATTCAGCCCATAAGGATTTATTGCTTCCCTGGAATGCTCTGTGCTTCTTTGACAAATCTCTAAATCTTAAGATGTCCGAGAGCATCTAGCCAAAGTGAGTGGATCTCCCTGCTGCAGCTGAGAGAAAGACAAGAGGACAAACAACCGTTCACCTCTTTGTCCACATCAAGAGAGACATTGTGATAGGCAACACACTCCATCATATAGGCATAGGAAAGTATTTCCTTAATAGGACTCCAATTGCTCAAGAAATTGCAACAAGAATAGATAAATGGGATTACATGAAATTAAAAAGCTTCTGTACAGCAAAGGAAACAACAGAGTCAAGGAAACCCCCATGGTATGGGAAAAAAATCTTTGCATCCTATACATCAGACAAAGGTCTAATTACTAGAATTTATAAAGAACTCAAGAAAAAAACTCCCCCAAAACCAAATAACCCAATACACAAAGGGGCAAAGGAACTGAGTAAATAGTTCTCAAATGAAGAGGTCCATAAAGCCATGAAACACATGAAAAAATGCTAATATCCCTAGCCATTAGGGAAATGCAAATTAAAACAACTCTGAGATTTCACCTTACACCAGTAAGGATGGTCAAGATCAATAAAACAAATAACAAATGCTGGCAAGGTTGTGAGGAAAAGGGAACACTCTTACATTGTTGGGCTGAGATTTAGCTCAGTTGGTAGAACGCTATGCTGCGGTCTCTGAGGTCCCAAGTTCAGTTCCCAGCACGGCAAAAATGGGAGAAGGACCTGGTGATCCACTCCCAAGGCAATCCAGAAACAGTCAGCCATTGAAAACCCTATGAGAGTCGCTAGGAGTTGGACACTACTCGACGGCACCTAACAACAACAACAACTTACATTGTTGGTGCAGCTGTAAATTGGTCCAACCACTGTGGAAATCAATTTGGAGGTATCTTAAAAAACTGAAAATAGATCTACTGTATGACCCAGCTATAACACTATTGGGAATTTACCCAAAGAGAGATGGGTCATCATACCACAGAGACACCTGCATCTCCATGTTCAATGCAGCGCTTTTCACAATAGCAAGGATATGGAATCAACCAAAGTGCCCTTCAACAGAAGAATGGATAAAAAAACTATGGTACATATACATAATGGAATACTACTCAGCAATCAAAAAAAAGAAAAAAGAAAAAAGAAAAAAAGAAGGCCATTCACAGCAAAATGAATGGAAATAGAGAAAGTTATTTTAAGTGAATGGACACAAGCTCAGAAAGAGAAACACCACATGTTCTCACTCATATGTGGGAGCTGAATCAAATTTATAAGGAGGAAAAAATCCTATACAAAGGTCCAATCATAATAAAAGAAAAAAGCTAAGAATGGTGTTATTATAGATGGTCTAGAAAATTCATGTAATAGTTCTGACAAGGTAAAAAGAAAGTTCACTGCAGGAAAAGTTTCTATCTTAAACAGAACTGGAACCCAAGGATATATAGAAAAATATTACCATAAAAAGACAAGTAAATGGTAGAGAAGTCTTTGATGGGGGGTGGGATGGGGGGAAGCATACAAGAGGGTAAGGGGGAACCTATATGAATAATGTACAACAAAACACATATATGGAAATGTCACAATGAAAAGCATGTCAGAATGAATCACATTAAGGTGTACATTGAAAATTTCCAATATAAAAATAGAGATATTGTACCCAAATCCAGGGAGATGATTTTCTCAATTTACCCCAGACCTGCTAGATTCCTAGAGAATAGTGACCAGTGTGGGAGAAGAACTTTGAATGGAGCTAGAGGTGACCAGGCAGCTCAGGTTCTGGGACCAAAAACATGTGTAAAATGTTGAAGTTGCTGGGCCAGGTCAGCTGGAAGAGGAGCAAACTCAGGGACCAGGGTGCCACTTCCAAGCCTCTATGGACAGCTTGGGCCAGAAGGCTGTGTGTGTCAGGGAAATTATGGACCTCAGAGAGTTCCGGCTCAAGTTCTTTCCCTACAATCTCCCCGACTGATAAACCCTTGTCCACCACCCACACACACGCCCTGTGACAGGGACCTCACGCCCACCTGGCACGTGCTGCCCCTATAAGATATGAGCTGATGGGAAGTCCCCACGGTCACATCTGCACCGGCCTCCTCCAGCTTCCAGACCAGGTACTTTACTGATCTTCATTGAATTCTTACCACCCTCAGTGGTCAGAATTCCATCTCCTTTCTACAAATTCTGAGCTCAGGCAAGTCAAATGGCTCCCTCAGCGCCCCCTAATTGACAGAAGCAGAGCTGGGGTTCAGTCTCCAGCAGCGGGTTCCAAAGCTGTTCCCACCACAAAGCCTTCCCTGTCCAGCGTCTGCTGCACAGATCGTCTCCTCCCTCTCCCAGCCCAGGATGGTCTGTCATGAGCACGGGCTTAGTGTTGGCTGCCGGTGCCCGGAAACCTCCCTCCAGGTCTAGATGAGGGAAACTCCTTGGGGCACGTCCTCATCCACCACTGCTCCACCCATGCCCAACATCTGCACCTGCTCTGTGTCCTTGGACATGGAGTCGCCTGCGTGTGGCTAACAGAGATGTGAATGTGTCCGTTCTGCCCGTCCTCCACTCAGCCCTCCCCACTGCGGGACTCTTCCCGCCTGCTACCCCCCTCCCTGCCCACGCCTGCCCACCGCTGGTCCTGGCGTGGAGGAGGGACTCAGAAAGGAATGTGGACCCCTGGTAAAACTCCGAGGTGTCCTTACCCAGTCCCTTGTTACAGAAGAGGAAACTGAGGCCCAGAGAAAGAAGCACATGGAGGCCAGGAATCCAGACGCTAAGCCCCCATGCATTCACCACCCTGACCAAACAAGGGAGGCCAGGGAGCCGAAGAGGCCTATGGCGGCCCAAGGGTAAGGGCTTGCCCGGGCTCCCCCTCAAGTCAGCGTCTTGGGGCAGAGCTCCCAGGCCTGCCTCTGAGGCCTTGTGGGGGTGGCCTGGGGGTCAGGAGGAGCTGCTGAGTCTCTGTCTCCTCACAGGCCTCTCATGTTCCAGGCCGAGGGCCTGATCCTCCAGCGAGCTGGAGGAAAGGCCCCTGGTGGGTGCTGAGTGTAAGCCTGAGGTTCAAAGGCTGCTTGCAGCAGGCGCCAGCCCTCAGCTTCCGCCATAAATTTACAGCCCAAGAAAAGCCCTGAGTGCTGGGGGAGGGAGGGGATTTTCCATGGAGGGCCCCACTGCCCTACAGAGTCAACGACTTGTTGGAAAGTCTGAGTGAGGCAAAGTGGCTCACTCGTGCTGGGGAAAAGCTGGGCATTGCCTGAAACAGGGCCTGTCCGTGGGGCCTAACACGGGGTGCCACCTGACCTGTCCTGCTTAGCATGGACCCCCACCTCTGAGGGTGGAGCTCAAGCCCTTTGATGTGCAGTCAAAAGCAGGGAGCAGCGGGGAGGGGGAGGAGACTGATTTCTTACCCTCTGACCCTTGTGGAGGCTCCCTGGGCCCAGAAACAGGCAGGCCTGGCAGGAGCTCCCAATTCCTGCAGACAGCACCTAGGACCCCACGAGGAACGTCCACAGCAGCAGTGGAGGCCCGTGAAGGCTCAGTGAGCACGTGACCCGTGGTGGTGAGAGGGAAACACAGCCCCTGGGGAAATGCCCATTGCACCATGTGGCCGGGGCCACCCAAAGCATCCCCTGTCTTCCTCTGCTTCATGGGTCTCCAAAGCTGGTGTCCACATCTCTACTGGGTGCTCAAAACTTACACCAGAAACTGTGGAACCCCTAAGTCCCAGATGCAGGAGAGGCTATGGGGTCCCCCCACCACCAAAGCCTCCTTTTTACAGAGTGGGAAACTGACACAGAGGGGAAAGAAGGCATCGTCCCAGGCCAGGAGCTAAAGAGGGTGATGACAGGCACCTGGTTCTTCCTGTAGTGTGGTCCGGGCAGTGGAGTGACGTGGGGTGGGCCAGGCCACCGCTCACAGAGCGAGAGCTACAGGCGACACTAAGCCAAGCTCCTATGGTTCCAGCCTTTTTTTTTTTTTTTGTCCTGGGGGTTGAACCCAGGGCCTCGTGCCTGCATGTTCTGCAAGTGCTGGACCACTGAGCTGCACCCTCAGCCCATTTTTTTTTACTTTTTGAGACAGGGTCCTGCTAAATTTTGCTGACTGCCTCTGGTCTCGAACTTGCGATCCTCCTGCCTCTGCCTCCTGACCGCTGGGATTACAGGCGTGTGCCACTGCACCCCGCTCTGTTCCAGCCATTTTTGTGCCTTGTCCTGAGGCCTCAGAGAGGATCCCAGCTGCCCTGGCCTCCTGGGGTTTGCTGGTGAGGCAGACCCTGTGGCAGAGCCCACACTCAGAGGGTTAAGTGCAGGGATAGGGACACTGTCACATGCTTTCAAGGGGAATCGGGGAGAGGAGATGTGGGCAGGAGACCAGCATGGGCAAAGCTCCAGAAGGGACACCAGGCCAGGCATGCAGGTGAGTTTGGCACAGCCAGGATATAGGGTGGCGTTAGGGTGGGCTGGAGGCAAAAAGGCAAGGGCAGAAGCAGGACAGCTGGGCAGGGCCAGGAGGGGAAGTCTTCGTGGGCTGCGTGGAAGAGGCAAGCTTTCCCCTGAATCCAGGAGAGCTCAAGTACATCCTTCACAGAGTTGTGTGGTTGGGCCAGGCCTGGGCCCAGGTGCCCGGCTGTCTCTGCACCCACCCACAAAGAGCCACACAGCCCCTGGCCGAGCATAGCGAAGCCACCCCCAGTGATCTCTTCTGAGTCCTGGGTCCCTGGGACCTTGGAAACATCCTTGGCCACACCCGTCCATCCTCACCTTCCCTAACCAGGAGTTCGCTGCTCAGTCTATTAATTGGGGCCATATCACACTGAAAACAAAAACAAAATGACAATCCTGACCTTGCTCTCTGCTGCTTGGGGACAGATTTTTCCCACCTGGAAGGGAACACCCCCACTCAGCCACAGCGCCCCACCACTATCCAGAACTCCCAGAGCAGGCCAGCCCAGGGGGCCAAGGTGTGGTGGGTCCCACCACTGCCCGAGGGAGGGGCCCCAGCATAGAGTCCGTATAAATTAATTTAATTGGGTCCTATTATCACTTTGCTCTGAGCCTGCAAGCCTAATCTGGCGCTGAAGTAATTCATTGGGTGTGAAGTGTCCTGGAGCCAAGACTTCCCTCTGCTCACGGAACAAACCTCTCCACACTTGGCCCGGACCCCGGGCCACTGAAGCCTGGCTCTGAGAGGGGCTGTGTGGGGAGCAGGGAGGGCATGGGCAGCCTTAAAATAGCTCTTCGCCTTGGCTGCATCCCTTGACTTTCCCAGAATGAGGCCCCAGCCCACGCCCCACCCCCACCCAAAACACGCATACTCAGCCGCACAGACCCCTGTGACACTCAGGTCCTCGCAGACCCAGAAGATGGCTGAAGAGGTTCCAGGTACCAAGTTTGGTAACCCCTGAATTACTTTGAGATGTTGGGCAAGTCTTTGTTCTCTGTTCTGTGCCTCTGTTTGCCTTCCTACATAACCTTGTTGTTGTTGTTGTTAGGTGCCATCAAGTTGGGTCCAACTCATAGCAACCTTCATAGGGTTTTCAATGGCTAGTTGTTTCTGGATTGCTTTGGGGAGTGGATTGCCAC
This sequence comes from Pedetes capensis, assembly GCA_007922755.1. Taxonomy (NCBI): domain Eukaryota; kingdom Metazoa; phylum Chordata; class Mammalia; order Rodentia; family Pedetidae; genus Pedetes; species Pedetes capensis. Next base: position 2,280 of record VMDO01016066.1, on the reverse strand, counting down.
GTCCTTCTCCTATCTACATAACCTTACGAAAGTTATTAAACTTCTATTGTTAGGTGTCGTAGAGTCAGGTCCAGCTCATAGTGACCCTATGTACAACTGAACGAAATACAGCCCAACACTGCCATGCCTGTCACTATTGTCAGTGCTTCTCTGCTACTCATAGGGTTGTTTTTTTTTTTTCCGGTACTGGGGGTTGAACCCAGGGCCTCGAGCCTGCATGCTCTGCAAGTGCTGGACCACTGAGCTGCACCTCAGCCCATTTTTTTTTTTTTTACTTTTTGAGACAGGGTCTTGCTAAGTTACGCAGACTGCCTCTGGTCTCCAACTTGTGATCCTCCCACCTCCGCCTCCCGAGCCGCTGGGATTACAGGCGTGCGCCACCATGCCCAGCCTCACTCATAGGATTTTTGATGACTGATTGTTTTGGGGAGTGGGTGGCCAGGTCCTTCTCCCAAGCCTGCAGCACCTGGTGCTCCCAGGAAATCTCCCATCCAAGTACTAGCCAAGCTTAGCTTCTGAGAGCTGATGGAATTGGATGCCAGGGTGGTATGGCTCAGGCATTAAACTTCTTTCTATAAGACTTGATTTCTCCACCTATGAAACAGAGAATCTAGTAATGTCTAATAGTGTTGTTGGAAGGAATAAAAGAGTTGCATACAAAATGATGAGGACGGAGCCTGGCATATATACCATAAGCACTCCATAAATGCCCACATGTTATTATTGTGAGACTAGAGTGGAATGGGGCAGGGCGCCCTCTGCAACTGTAATTGCTAAGGCCAAGGGAACACTGTTGTTATGATTTCAGAAATGTAGGAGGGAGTGGGATTGTGTGGTTCCCAGGATTAGGGCACCTGAGAGCTGAGAGAATGCAGCTTGCCCAGCACAGTGTTGTTATGATTTGATTTGCATAATTTATGGTGCAATTATTCATACTCTGATGCCAAGCTCATTAAGCAATCAGGCACCATGAACCTACTAGTTGAGCCCAAATCTGAGGGGGAAACATGGCTGGGAGCTCTGGGGACTGTGGTCTGAGGGCAGAAGAGGGACACTCATGCGTGAAGGCAACGGTGTATACCACAGCCTCAGAGGTGGCCTGGCACCATCAGGGATTCTTCAGGAGGCAGAGGCCATGGACCTTAAGGGGTCAGGGAGGCTAAGGATTTCCTGATCTGCCTGCCCCTTCTTCTGCCCACCCTGAAATACCAACCAGCCTTTGTAGGGCTCCAGGCCCTGGGCCTGTGTGGGCTCCTACATCTGAGCCCTGCAGCCTCCTGACAGACAGTGCTTATTAGCGATACTCCTAATATTGCCACCCATTAACAGGTGGGGAAAGTGAGGGCTAGGAGGTCCAACCAAAATCTCCTCTTACCAGGTGCAAAAGTGACATCCTAGGCTTTTGCCACAGTATCCACTGCCTAATTCAGGAATTGTAGGATATGGGCCCTGTCTTTGGGGAAATAGCTGGGAAAAATTGAGAGCACTCTGAGCTGGGACTTGGGAGATCTGGGCGAGACCCTTCCCCACTCAGGGACTAGATCTTCCCTCAGAGCAATGGGCATGCGTAATCTCTCCCAACGGGCTGCTGTGCAGATCTGTTGGGCCCAGCAACTTACAGCTCCCGAGGGTGGGGCGCACGCTAGGTGTGCAGAAGAGGAGACAGCATCTGAGCTCGGCCACAGAGATGCCAATGCAGGAGGATGCTCAGGCAGCTCCTTACAAGTCCACATCTCTGTGAGAAGAGGCTTCATGGTAATGAACCCTTGCCCTGCTTGGAGCCTAGAAGGAAACTCTCCCACGCCGCATGATCCCAGGATCCCAGCCCCATTACCCAACATGGAACCTCCCTGGTTCCATAGCCAGTGACCGACTAGGGGGTCGGGAGGTGAAGGATCACTTGACTCCCCCTTTCTTCTCTTCCCTCACCACCCAGCACTCGGCAGAATCCAGGCCAAAAAGTTCAGGTAACATTCACATTGGGCTCTGTAGCCCAGGCAGCTTTATCCTGCCCTACCTCCAACGCACCTCTCAGTGTAGACCTGAGATAACCTGGCTGGCCCGGGATCCTAGGCAGTTCTCAGGTGGTCTCCCATCCAAGTACTAACTAGCCCCTACCCTGCTTTGTTTCTGAGATCTGATGGGATCAGATGCCACAGTGGTATGGTTACAGACAATTCGTAGTGACTCCCTGCTTAATGCACGTGTTTCTCATTAGACTCCAGGCTCCATGAAGGCAAGAAGCATGCCCACTTCCGTTCATCACTGTGTCTCTAGGCC
>VMDO01016065.1:6954-49137 GCA_007922755.1 Pedetes capensis | reverse complement strand
CTTTCTTTTCCTTCTTTCTTCTTCTATATTGTGGGGCTAAATCCAGGGCCTTGCACATACTTTGCAAGCACTCTACCACCGAGCTGCACCTTATGCCACTTTTAAAATTTTTATCTTAAGATAGGATCTCACTAAATTACTCTGGCTGCCTCTGACCTAGAACTTGTGATCCTCATGCCTCAGCATCCCAATTTCTGGGGGCATATGCCACCATACCTGGCCCTGTTTTTTATTTCTTAAAATAGATGTTTAATCAGTTAACCCCACTTGATTGACATGTATTTCTATTCTAAATTTTAGAGTGACAATGTCTTGTGAGAACACATTTGATACTTTTTTTTTTTTTGCAGATAGTGGGATAAAATGACTTCTCAGGAACTAGAATTTCAGTGTTTAATAACCTCTTAAGTTTTTTTTTTTTAGCAGAAAAAGAGAAATAATTTGGAAAATCTCATAGATGACATTTGTAGAGAGTCTGAAGTGTGGCAATATACTAAAAATAGTGTTTTACAAACTACAATGAAATTTTCTGTGCAAACTACTACTTTAACAAAAAAAATGCATGTAATTAGCAATGTAGAAAATACAACTTAGTTATTATTCTAAGAGTTTCTGTTTTAAAAATTGAGATTGAAGTCTGGAAAAATTCTTTATACCATATCTGAAAGAAAATAAATTTAGGTCAAGCACAAATGCACTCTGGAGTGTCCTTAGCTTTTCCAGTCTTGAACAGGTGGAGCTCAGAGATGGGTTCCGGTGCTGAATTTGGAAAGCTCATGAGAAGAAGGTCAACAATGAATTCCTTTGTCAGCTGGTTGAAGGCAAGAAGTTCAGAAATCTGTGTGATTCAGGCACTCCCTGAGCCAAATGATGCCAAGTGAAGAAGAAAGAAGAGAAAAAAATTCATCTGCCATGGGAAAGTGCTCTCCTCACTTATGGCTTTCATTTTTACTTGTCCCTGGAAGAGCTTTCCAAATTACTTATGATTCAACAAGTGTTTAATTAAATAAATGTACAGGTACTAAATCTGTAGGACTTAATAATGAGGAAAGTCATTCTCTAAGAGGGATTTATAACATAGGCTAAATAGTCTTAAAACAAATGAGTTCAGCACACATGGTTTCAGACTTCCTTTGAATCCTATGTCAATTCTTCTGTGAATCTTAAACCCTGAGAGGACAGGAGCATGTTGTCTGTGTCACCAATGCCTTGCAAAGTACCTTACTCAGACGGGTGTAAGTGAGTATTTGTTAAATAAACAAATATAGAATTTTAAGGGTGGGAAGACCTTTAGAGGTGATTTGCTCTAACCTGGCTGTTTTAAAGGCCAGCAAACAAAGACCCAAAGAAGAAGGTGACTGGCCAATGGTCACACTACCTTCAAGATCAAAGCTCTGGCTGTGACCCAACTTTTCTAACTCATGTTCCAGTGCTCTTTCTACTCCACCTTCAGAAGGTAAATAGAGAGATTTTTGCCAGATAATTTTCAAATTGTCCATGGAGAGTGGTCCACCTGGCAGGTGCAGCCACCGGACGTGGTTACTGGATCTGCTCAGTTGTATTTACCTTTCGATATGTTTGCTTTCTGAACAAGAGAGGCCAGCTCCATTAGGTAAATGACTAATCCAGTAAAATGGAATCTAAGTAAGAGAAGTGGCATCTTAGTGCGGCATGCTGTTATGGGGTGGGGGAAGGGAAAGTCAGGGTATAAGGGATGAGGACTCAGAAAGGAAAACCTAATAAAATGATGTTTTGCTTTTGTTTTTTGGGCTTTTTTTTTTTAAAGAAAAACAGGTGTGGGTTTCATAAAGATTTTTAATGCCATTGTGTATTTTTGAAACCAAGTGGTTTTTATAATCTTTGTCAATAGGCATACTCAGTTTTCCAAAAAGCATAAGTTAGTGGAAATTTTATTAGATATTTGTGTTTTTTACTATTAGTTTATCTGACTGTCTTTTCACAATAATTGAATAATGTAAGAACATTGCCTTCTGCATGAGCGAGTTGTTATATTGGCCATTTGCTCCTTCTTGCTTCCATTCAATAACACTTCCAGAGCATGTAAAGGACATAGAATCTAGAATCTAGAGCCAAAAAAGCTCATAGTTTTTTGGGGGGGAAATGTAGGGCACTGCTTAGAGAGGCAGTTTGCCCCAGGGCCTATCTAGGCCCATTGGAGGTCTGAAGCTTGTTCCCCAGGCAATCACCTTTGCCCTACATCCAGGAACTCCAGGTCATCGAGCTCCCAAAGATGGCGCTGGTGTCCAATCCCTCGCCTCAGACCCCTCGACACCAATTGGCTGTTTCTAAACCACTGAATGGCTCCTGATTGGACCATTCGGGAACCACCCCTGATTGGCTACTTTTATAAAAACCAAATTTGCATATCTCCCCTGATTGGCTGAGACCCATATGGGGTGACTGCCTCTGATTGGTCCCTGGCTAGCCCCTGGAGACTATATAAGGGCAGTACATGGAGCAGTCTGGCTCCATTCCATCGACCTGGACAGACGAAATAATAAAGAGCTGTTGGAGCAGAGCAGTTGGAGTCAGCATCTTCACTGGGAAGAAAGAAGCAAGGAGCCCCCGTGGGCATAAGCCTCTGAGCAGGCCTTTCTCAAGGCTTCTCAGAGCAGCCATGTGCATAAGCCTCCTTTCTGGGTGGCGCAGCTCTTGGGTGCTCAGCTACTCCTCACCAGATGATGGGCCTTTGGTGGCTGGTTCCCACTCATAGCCAGAGTGATTCCAGCACCAGGGCAATGACCCACAGGGAAACACAGATAATTGCACTGCAGTGGAAAGTGTTCCTGATACTAGTGCAGATGGGATACCAATTCTGTGTAGGGTGCAGGATGGGGCTACTCAGGAAAGGAAGCCATAACACTGAAGTGAATTTTGGAGAACTTGATTAACATGGAAACAAAGGGTTCTGGTATTAAATAAAGAGCCCCAACTCTAGGTCCATACTCTAGGTCCATACATAGTCCACGTACTATTGTGCCTTGTGGGTATACTGTTACTTCAATTCTGGTTACTTCAGACACCAGTGTGACTCTTCAGAACTATGAAGTTTGTAGGTAATGATGTGAAACTTAGGAATAAGTCATCCTGATTGTAAACGCCCATCACCATAACCTGCTAACATGTGTGTCTTCCTCCCTTTTCTGTTTTAATTTCCTTGTTTACTAATGGTGCTAATCAAGTTACATACAGTTGATGTTGAGCACTGGTGCCCCTGTATGGTCTTACCAGTTGTTTCTTGCTGGTGTCTGTTCAGATTGCTTGCTGTTTGGGCTATGCACATCACAACCTGCATATTTTGAGAATATCCCTGCCTGACTTGCAGAGTTGTGGTGAGGCCTAAATAAGGATTGGATGTTAAGGCTTAGTGCCTGGCACTTGAGAAAACACAGTAAATGTTGATTTTAATAATAATAATAGGAATAATATGTATTATTACAACTAATGTGATACATAATAACTGCTTATGGTATTAAGTAACTTTATTATCACTGTTATTATTTTTTTGTGGTACTTGGGGGTTGAACCCAGTGCCTCACACATGCTTTGCAAGTGCTCTATCCCCAAGCTTCATTCCTAGCCCATTTTTTATTTTTTATCTTGAGACGTGGTATCACTAAGTTATGCAGGTTGCCTCTAGCCTTGAAATTGTGATCCTCCTGGCTCTGCCTCCCAGATTGCTGGGATTATAGGTGTGTACCATGTGTTTTGCACATGGTGGAAATTTCATAATTGCTTGAATGTCTTGTTATCAGAGCTGTTGTTGTTGTTGCTGTTGTTGTTGTTGTTGTTGTTGTCAGGTGTCATCAAGTCATGTCTGACTCATAGCGACCCTCATAGGGTTTTCAGTGGCTGATTATTTCAGGATTGCCTCAGGAGAGGATTGCCACATCCTTCTCCCAATTTTGCAGTGCTGGGAATTGAACCAGGAACCTCAGAGACTACAGAGCAGCACTCTACCAACTGAGCTAACTCCCAGCCCCATCAGGGCTGTTTTAACAGGTAATACAGGTAATTCCCACATCTGATTTCTTTCCATAGTGCTTGTAAACTGGGACTTCAGCTAGTCTCCAGGTGGTAGTTCAGGAGCACTCTGTCTCTAATTCCTATCTGTATTCTGGCAATAAAGCAAGCTGTAGCTTCAACCACCTGCATCCTCAGATCTTATCTCCATATCAATATGATTTAGAAGAGGACTGAGAAGACCAAGTCTTAATACCTCCTCCATGTACATTCCTTTGTAAGGAAACCACACATCCTTGCCCAGCCACAGCTGGTTGAACCAAAGATAGATAACTGACTCCTGGGGAGCCAATCACAAACTAGATAGCTACCACCTATGGTTTGGTACAGAAAGATAAGTGGGGACAGTTAGATTCTCACATAGTGGGAAACATGAAGGGAATTTGCCATCTAGAAATGTAGAGGAAGGTGAAGCATAGCTTTAGAATGGCAAACCAAAGACATTTGCAAACCAAATGTGCAATAGCAGAACCCACATAGAATAGCGTAGGCAGAAGATGTTTGTAGAAAGAGAAAAGTCATCCTGAGAATGGAGTAGAAAGAAAAGGCAGGAGAGAGATGGGAGAAAGGTAAGAGAGAGACAATGGTGCTTGATCTGAACATCTACCTGGGACTTTGATGTCTTTAGATTCACTTTCTAATGATGATGATGATGAAGACAATGACAAAGGTATTGATGCTGATAGTCATCATAATAGTAGATAACATTTCTCAAGCATGTTCTATATTTTATTGTTGTTGTTGTTGTTAAGTGCCATCGAATTGGGTCTGACTCATAGTGACCCTATATACAACAGAACAAAACACTCTCCAATACTGTGTGATGCCCAACATTATGTCAGTGCTTCTCTGCTATCCATGGAGTTTTCAATGGCGGATTATTTTAAGGTTGCTTCAGGAATAGTTTACCATATCGTTCTCCCATTTTTGTGGTGCTGAGGATTGAACTGAGGGCCTCAGAGATTATAGAGCAGCACTCCACAAACTGAGCTAAACCCCAGCCTGCTGTGTGTATTAGGCAATATTTTAAGTCTTTTTGTGAATGAATTCAATTAATTTTCACGTGAAATCTACAAGGAAGATTTTCTTTTATTCTAATTTTGTGCAGAACCCATTTGTAATCTTACCCAGCCCTGCCCCTTCTGCCATGTGTACTTATTCTCACCCAAATATACTTAAGGAAAAATTTAAAGCCCATTCTGACAACTTGGGTAGGGACTCAGCCACACCCTCAAGTGCAGTGGCCCAGTCTCAGTTCCCTACAAGTCTCCTCAGTTCTGAGGCATGGCCAACATTCATAATACTAGGAATGATCTCTGTGTTGGAATCCTTATACGTTTTTGACCCCACTGAACCCAAAGAACTGGCTCCTATAATCTTGATTCAGATCATGTTACTGGCAGGTAATTATCCCATGGCCTCATTCTCTACAGTCTGTACTAACTGGGGCCTTAACCCCTCTGGATCCCTGGATCAACAGCATGATCTCTGGCAAGGGTGGACAGAGCACCCACAGCCAATGAACCACCAGGATGGTTCCAAGTAAACATCAATTGGTAGGTCTTCCAGTTGGGGCCTATTTTTTCAATACATTCCTCACGTTATGTCCAAGCCATGTAGCTGCTGTCAAGTCCATCACTGCTCAAAATGTAGTGTGTGGTATCTAGGGAAATCATGTTGAAATGCAGATTTTGAAAGCTCTCAGGTGATGCCAAAGCCACTTATCCACAGACAACACTTGGAGCAGCAAAGCTCTAGAGGAGACTTTTTTCTCTACAGAAACAGATAGTATATTAGGCTTTCTAAGCCATTTCATCTGTGTTGCATCTACTCAGCTGTACAGTTGTAGTATGAAAGCAGCCACAGATAATATGTAAACAAGTAGACACAGCTGTGTTCCAACAGAATTTTATTTACAAAAACAAGCAGTGGTCAAATTTGGCCCATGTCCCTTCCTACTTTACTCTAACAAGTGGAGTTATCTTTCTGTAACTTGAGCCACAATCCATCATATGCCTACTGCAGTATATTGATTGAAATCATGGCCCTGATAAATGACTTCCCTATATCTACACCCCTTGTAATGTGACTTTATGTATATTTTCTTCAAGCAGTAGACTCTATTTCTGTTTTTTTGCAGCTAGGTTTCCCCTGTGAATTACTTTGGCCAATACAACATGGCAGAAGTGATTGTGTGCCACTTATGATCCCAAACCTCAGGAGGCCTTCCCCACATCTGCTCTCTTGGAGCCTTGCCTCTCCCAAAGGGTAATGTAGCACTAACCAATAAAGAGGAGGAAGTTCAAGGAGGAGAGCCAAAATACCCCAGCAACTACAAAAGCAGAGCTGTTGGCAGATGTGTGGAGAAGTCCTGTCAAGACCAGAACTGCCAAGCTGAGCCCACTCTCAACTGCCAAATTTCAGAATCATGAAGAAACTCCATAATTTTTATTTCATGATGCAGAGTTTGGGTTGGTTTATTATGCAGCAAAAGCTAACTGATGCACTTATTGTGTGATAAACACACACATTATCAAGAATTCTCCCAACAACCCCACAAATTCTATATTATGACCTTGTTCTTAAAGCCAAGGTTCCTAATGAACTTCCCCAAGGTAGCACAGTGGGTAAATGACAAAGCCGGAACTCTGACTCCAGATGCTGGGCTTTTGTCACTGTTCCAACACTGTCATCTCAGTTTGGTTTGACACTCCCTTTTCATCTCTGTTTCCAGCCTATACACATACACATACATACTTACACATGCCCATTAATATATACAACTATTGAGGAAAACTTAAAATTTGAAGTTCTAGTCCATCAGGAAAAACCACTAATACTGCTTCTTGAGGGAGTTTTGTAGTAACAACTTTACAGTTATGTGAATTCTCTCAGGCCAAGTTGTATGTGTTGCATTGCAGAGCAGGAAGATTTGATCTCAAATATAGTCAAATATGCAAGCTAACAAGATAAACTTGAGTGTTGACATCTGTGTACTAGTTTAGAACTTTACAACATTGTATGGTACTTCTTGGAAAGAAAGCATAGGGTCTCTGTTGTAGAGTGTAGGCATTGGAGAAGTATGTGGTGCTTCCCAGACTTCCTACCTAGAAAATACTGCTAGATCTGCTAGGTTTGCAGTCCTTTTTATAAGAACAACTTTTGATCTTCCATATTTAACAAAAGGTTGATTTTCCTCCCTCCTGGGCAAGGATAAATCTCATGAAATGGTGACTTAATTCACCCATGAAAGTCCTCCTTAAGAACAAAAGAAGTCTTCACAAAAAGGAAAAAAAGACAGAAAGAAAGAAAAAGCAAGGAAAGAAGGAAAGAAAGAAAAAAGCAGGTTAATTCATGGTAATAGACCACTTCACTTTTTTTATAAAGCAATAGAATTTTGCTAATTCTCTTTAATAACAGAGGAGGCCCATTGTAAAGGAACCAATTTTAGTGATTACTGAATCGTATAAAATATTCTGAGAAAGAAACAAAATCTTGGTTGTTCAAGACCCTCCATGTGTCTTGCTGAGAAATAGGCACCCACTGCTGTTTTAATTGGGAGAATAATTAGGTTTGCAGTTTAGTGAACTGAAATAATCACAAATACCATCTGAGTGCAAACCTACCTTTCAGCTATTATTTTTAAAGAAGACACTTTTAGGTAATAAACTGGAGCCAATCCAGTGGGGCAAATTAACAACTCATTGACTTCAGGGTAAGTATATTTAAAGGTGTGTTTAATTTTTCAAGTTATTAGGAGAATGAGATTTCCAGTTTTGCCTAGCAAAATCTGACCCAGGAAATTGATTGTCTCAGTGCATACTTAGAATCTCAGTATTAAAATAGCATTTTGACATGTAAGATCAAAACCAGTTGAGAACTTAGAATACATACCAGATTCAGTATCCATGTAATGGATGACTAAGATCCTGGAAAGTGGCAGTTACTTGTTGTTAGGTGCCATGGAAAAATTGGGTCTGATCCATAGTAACCCTATGTACAACAGAATGAAACACTACACAACACTGTGCCATGCCTAGCACTATGTCAGTGCTTCTCTGTTATTCTTAGGGTTTTTGATGGCTAGTTGTTTGGGGAGTGGGTTGCTGGATCCTTCTCCCAAGCCTATAGCACTTGGTATTCCCAGGTGGTCTTCCATCCAAGAACTAACCAGACCCAACCCTGCTTAGCTTCTGAGATCAGATAGGATTGGATGCCAGGGTGGTATGGCTGAAGACAGCAGTTAATTAGAATACTTATATCAAATGCATCAAATGTTTATAAGACAAAAATTTTAAAATGCTTGGGAAATACAGGAGTTCCAAAAGTATAAGGCCAGACCATTTCAATAATTGATACTGGGAGGTACATGCTGGCAGAGAAATGGTCTTGTATATCTCATTTCCAGGTCCCCCATGGACATTTCTGAACTATTTTGACAATATAAGGCACAACCAGAATTGGAAAACATCTTAAGCTATCTTATTTCAAAATTAGTGCATGAAAATGTTTTAGTCAAAATTCTTCTTTGCTTTATTTGAAAAACACATAGATTCACAATGTAAATGACAAGTGGTTGTGGTTGGATTTCCAAGAACAATACTAACATAATAGCAGTTGTTGAATACTTACCATGTGAAAGGCATTATGCAGAAGTTTTGCCTATATGAACTCTCTTAAAACTGACATCAATATTATTAGGCAAGTACTATTATTAAAGCCATTTACAGATGCAGAAATCAAAGCATAGAAAAGTTACATACATGGAACACTGTGCCTATGCATGTGAAGGACATGTATGTACATGGACTGTATTACAAATCATAAGGGACATATTAACACATTTTAAAAATAGTACACTAACAATTTATGAAAATAACTATACACCAAGACTAAGTTGGATATATGTTAGGTATGCAAGTTATTGCCATGAAAATTTCTACTTTTGAACCTGGAAATCTGCCTATCCTTTTAGCATTTATATATCGAGTCCTCCCTAGGTAGTGGTGGGGCCGTGAAATGACCAAGATTAAGTTCCAGACCTTAATGTCCTTAATCATTCAGTAGGAGAAAGAATATATGTTCCTGGAAAATATTTTGTAATGCAAAATAGGACAATTCATAACTGAGAAGTAAAGTAAGCACTGTCAATGTCAGAAAATGGAGGAATGTGAGAGGCCTTGAAAAGGATATGGATAGTTTTCCTGTGTGTATGTGGGTTGGGGAAGGACAGCCGAAAAGAAGAGACTAGTGAAAACATAGGCAAGACATGGAAGGAAAATAAAGAAAGTGGTCCAATGATGTGAGCAATTTTAGGAAAAATGTCCAAGAAATTAAAGTGAATATAAGGCATAGTAAGACCTGTGACCAGTGATCCTTCAGTCCACCGAGAAGTGGTAGAATGTGCTAGGTATCAATGAAGTGGGCATCAGCAGGGTGAAGGAGAATTTGACATTGTTCTTACCTATGCAGATTTTTCAGAGAATATAATAATTTTTTCCTCCATCCTCATGCTTCCTGAGCAATTACAACCCACAAAACATTATCATGACAAATATCTCTAGAAGACTGGTCAGACAAGAAAATTATAAGATATAGAAGACTAGAAGAATAATATTAATGAGATTAGCTTGGTGCAGTAGCACACACTTTTAATCCCAGCTACTAGGAGGCTAAGGCAGGAGGATCAAAAGTATGAGGTCAGAGGAAGCCTGTGTGACCTAGCAAGACTGTGTCTCCAAACAAATGAATAAAAAATAGGGCTGGGAGTGTACCCCAGCAGTAGAGCATTTGTCATGCCCTGGGTTCAACCCCCAAGCACCACATATATGTACACACAAACAAGACAAAAAATCAAGATTGACATTACACTAATGGTCATATATGGAACACTGTGCCTAAGTACATTAAAGATAGCTGTGCAGATGGACTGTATCTTGTAAAAAGAGAAGTGGTGAGTGCCAGTGATACAGGAGAGGGAGGGATGAATAGATGAAGCACAGAAGATTCTTAGGCAGTGATACTATAATGGTGTACATATTTGTCCAAATTCAGAATATATAATGCCAAGAGTGAACCCTAAGATGAATTCTGGACTTTGGGTAGTGCTGATGTACCAATGTAGGTTCATCAGTTATAACAAATATACCACTCTGGTGGGAAGCATTGGTTATGGTTGAGGCTATGCATGGGTGGGAGAGTAGGTATATGGGAAATGTACTTTCTGGTCAATTTGCTATGAAACTAAAATGCCTTTAAAATATAAAGTGTTAAAATCTGTATATAATAGACCAAAATTAAGGACTGATAACAAAAGGGAATAATTTTTAAAATCCTATACACTGCAAGTTTAAATATGCTTCTAAATATTGCATGGATTATAGAAGAAATTGCATTGGAAATTATGCTAAAAATATGTTGTGACTAATAAAAGACAATACTTATATAAATTTGAGGTAAATTTGAGGTAAAATTGAGGTAAATTTGAGGGACATTTATAGTCATGAGTGCTTATATCCAGAAAAAGACAGGCCAACAATTAATGAATTAAATATCCAACTTAAGTCATAAAAAGAACAGTATAAGCCCAAGGAAATAAAAGAAAGCATATTTAATATAGGAGTAAAAATAAATGAAATAACAAACATATAACTGAGAGAATCACTGAAGATAAAAGTTAATTATTTTAGAAGACCAATATTCATGCCTACAGCAAAATTTTACTAAAGATTATCCAAAAGTGACTGCAGCAGTATATAGACAGGGAATTGCCAGAAAATAAAGCTGGTTTCAAAAGAGGGCGGGAAACCAGGGATATCATTTCTGATGTCAGGTGGATATTAGCCAAAAGCAAAGAATATCAGGAAGATGTATATCTTTGTTTAATTGACTATGCAAAGGCATTTGACTGTGTGGGTCATAAAAAATTATGGATAACACTTCAAAAAATGGGAATACCAGGACACCTAATTGTACTCATGAAGACTTTGTACATGAATCGGGAGGCAGTTGGTTGAATAGAACAAGGAAGCACTCCCTGATTTAAAGTTGAGAAAGCTGTTTTTCAGGGATATATCCTTTCAGCATATCTCTTTAACTTATATGGTGAGCAAATAATCCCAGAAACTGGACTTTATGAAGAAGAACACATCAGGATTGGAGGAAGACTCACTAACAACCTGCATTATGCAGATAACACAGCCCTGCTTGATGAAAATGAAGAGGATATAAACATTTACTGATGAAGATAAAAGATCATAGCCTTCAGTATAGATTGCATCTCAACATCAACAAAACAAAAATCCTTATACCTGGGTCAGTATGCAACTTCACAATAAATGGAGAAATTGAGGTCCATGATTTTGCTTTACTTGGCTCTATAATCAACACCTGTGGAAGCAGCAATCAAGAAATCAAAAGATGCATTGCTTTGGGAAAAGCTGTGGCAAAAAATCTCTTTAGAGTATTGAAAAGTAAAGATAGCACATTGAAGATAAAGGTATGCCTGACTCATACCATGGTATTTTCAGTCCCATCATGTGGTTGTGAAAGCTGGACATTGAACAATGGAAATAGGAGAAGAATTGATGCTTTTGAATTATGGTGCTGGAGATGAATATTGAATATACCATGGACTACCAAAAGAACCAACAAATCTGTCCTAGATGAAGTGCAACTACAATGCTCCTTGGAAGCAAAGATAGTTAGACTGTGTTTTATATATTTCAGACATGTAGTCAGGAGAGATCAATCCCTGGAGAAAGACATCATGTTTATGTGAGTGGCAGGTCAATGCAAAAAAGGAAAACCCTCCACCAGCTGGATTGACACAATGTCTGCAACAATGGGCTTAAACATGAATGAGACTGTGTGTCTCACACAGAATCAGGGAGTGTTTTGATCTGCTGTACATAGGGTCACTATGATTAGGACTCAACAACAACAACAGTAGGATCCATGGAAAAAGTTAAGGAAGGAAAACTTCAATAATATTAGGAATGAATAAAAGGAATAACTATGAATGCCACAGAGAATAAAAAGATAAAATCCTACCAAACAACTGAAAACCAATTGGTAGAAAAATACAAATAACCAAACATACTCAAAATTAGATACAATGTCAGAGGTCGTAACAATTAGAGAAATTGAATCTATAGCCTATAATCTTCCCACTTGGAAACCACTTGGCTAAGATGATTTTTACTGGCTCTAGAAAAGATTCAAGAAAAACCTAATTCCAATCCTAAATTTTTATTAAAGAAAAACACCACCACTGACAACAACAAAATCAATGAAAACTTTCATTCCCCTACTTTGTTTTATGAGCAAATAGAAACTTAGTTACAACAGAGAAGGAAAAGAAGAAATTAGGATAATTCATTTATGAATATAGATGAACAATTTTAAAGAAATTATTAGCAAAGCAAACTCATAAATAAAGTACATAATTTGAGCTCATTCAGGGATAAATGTTTGGATCACCAAGAGAATAGGAGTTATTGTACTCAATCCATCATGTAAGCAGACGCATTAAAAATCATTAACAAATTAAAGCACATTTATGAAAAGACAATTGCCAGCAAACTAGAAACAGCAGAAATATTTTTTTAACCTGATGAAAGATATCTAAGAAACATTCACTGCAAAATCAAAAGCATTCCTGTTGAACTCTGAAATAACACAAAGGTATCTATTCTCACCACTGTTAAACAATCCTGCATCAGTAGAGATTTTGGACAGAATAATAAGTTAAGGAATAAAATATTACAAAAATGGAAATGGAAAAAAATAGATGTCATTCCTAAAAGATATTACTTAAATAACATTCAAAAGACTACAGGAAATTTGTTAAGAGTTTATATAGATAATTGAAGAACATTATTAAGAATTGATTATACAGTGGTACTTTGGTAATTGAACTTGTCTGTGCTTGAACATTTTGGTCCTTGGCCAATATTTTATTTTTTAGGGAATTCTGGTTCTGTGCTGCACCACTTGCTTAGGATTTGCTTTCTGTGCTAAAACCTGTGTGAGATGCCACACTTATCCCTGATGCTTCCAGGTGAAACAAAAGGGGAAAACGTCACTTTGCTTGTCAATTTCAGGCAGTAAAGACCTATCCTGGTGCTATGTTCATGAACTTGTGTTTTTTTTAATATATATTATATTATATATTATATATATTATATTATATAATATTATATATTATATATTATATATATTATATTATATATTATATAATATTATATTATTATATATTAATTATATATATTATATATTATTATATATTAATTATATATATTAATTATATATATTAATTATATATAATATATAATATATAATATATATATATGTATATATACCATATGCTCATCATGGCACCCCAAAAGTTTTCTATCTCTAAAAGTGAAGGAAAGAGGAAAACAAAGAACAATTGAATTAAAAAAAGAACTAACTGCTAAGTATGTGAATGACAAACATGTGTCTGATTTAGCCATTCAGTGTGGTGCTGGAACCAATAAATACATTATTTCTTATGGGAAAAAAGTGCTCCCCACTGGGACTGATCTGCATTTGACCCACCTTCCAGAATGCAAAATAAAATTTAAAATGCCTAGGAATTATTTGGGCTGGGATTTAGCTCAGTTGGTAGAGCGCTGCTCTGAAGTCTCTGAGGTCCTGAGTTCGATTCCCAGCACTGCAAAATGGGAGAAGGACGTGGCAACCCACTCCCAAGGCAATCCCGAAACAGTCAGCCATTGAAAACCCTATGAGGGTCGCTATGAGTTGGACTCGACTAGACAGCATCTAACAACAACACAACAGGAATTATATGCCTGCAGCCATACCACTATAGTGTCCAATCCCATCAGTTCTTGGAAGCTAAACAGGGTCAGGCCTGGTTAGTCCTTGAATGGAAGAACACCAGGGAACACTAGGTGCTGTAGGCTTGGGAGAAGGACAAGGCAACCCACTCCCAAAACATAATTGACTATTGAAAACCCTATGAATAGCACGGAAGCAGTAATAATACTGTTTTTTGTTTGTTTGTTTGTTTGTTTTTGCCTGTTTTACATAGGGTTGCTATGAGTTGACAGCACCTAACAGCAACAAGGAATTATTTGAGCCAATGATATACAAGACTTTTATGTAAAAAATCACTATGGTGTCACTTTGGTAATATCAGCATCACTACTCCAGGACACCCCCATGTGTTTATCAGCTTGTCATGCTGTGGGGACTTGCGTTTTGCTGTGATGCTGAAAGATATGCCACTGGTATTTCAGATACCAACAGGACCACCTATGATGGACAGGTTTCAGCTGAGTTTCCAGACTAAGGGAGACTAGGGAGAAGGACTTAGCAGCCCAGTACCTAAACAATTAACCATTGAAAATCCTTTGAATAGCAGAAGAGGACTGTCAAATATAGTGCTGGAAAATTAGGCCCCTCAGGTTGGAAGGCATTCAAAAAATGACTGGGGAAGAGTTGTTGCCTCCTCAAAGTGAAGTTGGACTTAGTGATGAGGATGGAGTAAAACCCCTAGGACCTTTTTTTTTGCTGATGTGGCGTGACTCAAAATGAGAAGAAACACAGTGACTGCAACAATGAGCTCAAACAAAAGAAGATCATACGCATGGCACAGTGTTGGGTAGTGTTTTGTTCTGCTGTAAGTGAGTTGATATGAGTCGGGCCTGACTTGACCACACCTAACAACAAAAACAACTCCAGGTTAAGCTAGGAAATTACTTTTCTGGGCATCTTATTTGGGTCTGACTCATAGTTTTGTCATGAAAGGAAGGCAGAAGTATAGTTGGTACAGGTACAGAATTCTTAGATAGTAGTGGAGAGGTCAGACAAAATGGCTTGAAATGTGAAATGTGGCCTCTGTGTTTACAACCCTGCAGAGGACAGACGTTAAAATAGTCCCTATCATCCTTGCCTCCAGCTATTCATGCCCATATATAACCCCTTCCTCTTGAGTGTGACATCCGTCACACATGCAAGGTCCTGAGATGTCCTTTTAAGCAATAAAACTCAGCATAGATGGTGGGCTCTCATGCCCATGATTGTGTTATATTAAGGAAGACTCCTTGGTAACCAGCTTGCTCAGGTGTAGCTCTCTTTGCTGCTGGCTTTGAAGAAGCAGCCTTTATGAGTCCTTCAACCATCAGAAGGCTAATTCTCCAACAACTTGAGGAAGCTTGGTGACGGATTCTCTGTCAAGCCTCCACATTGAGAACTGAGGCCTGGCTAACATGTTGATTTCAGTCATGGGAAAACCTAAGCAGAGAACACAGTTAAGCTGTGCCCTGACTCCTAAACCACTGATATTGTGAGATAATAATTATGTGATGATTTTAGCCTCTAAATATGTGGTCATTTGTTGCATAGCATAGAACACTAATATACTTTTCATAAACTCAGGCTTCACCAACTTGTCAGATTGCATGAGCTCTGGCTTCATAGATAACCCCCCAAACTTTCCACTTTACAGAGTCGATGCCTTCTTAACTTTCCCCATGAAGTTCAGTTGTAGTAAATGGGCATGATGGAGTACTATTTAGTGCTGAAAACAATGAATTATGGATATGTGCATTAGCATGCATACATCTCAAAATACAATGTTGAGAGAAAAAAGTCATGGAAGAGTAAAAGTACTAAGTGATATACACAATCATTCCATTTACATAAAACTCAAACACATACTTTAGTATAGTAATCCTCTCTGGGAATCTGGATAAGAAATGTGAACAAGGAGAGACACATGAGAGACATCATCCTCTTAAGTTGGTCATGAATGTTCATTTTATGTTTCTTTCACAAAAATATTAAGTCAAATTATATATATATACACATATATGTGTGTGTGTATATATATGTATATATACACACACACATATATACACACACACATATATATACACACACATATATATATATCTCCAAAACCCTGCTGAAGAAAATAAAATATTATGAATATTATTGAAGATCTCTGCTTATTGTTCCTTGATACTATTCAATTCTCTCTTTTCTCATCCTCTCAGTGGCAACCATTATCTTGCTTTGGTGTTTTTAAGTCACTCTAAGAATCTCTTAGAAAAGCACCAAGATCCTCAATCATGCTCAGCTTAGAGCCTGTGCTGGACTTCCTGTTATGTGGGGTAATTTATTTCCTTATTGAGAGGCCTGCTGAAACTGGTACTAACTGGTACTAACTGGTAGAAGAAAACCAGAAAAGTTCTCTCATGATACTGAAGTGAAGAGGAAAAAAGGAAGGTAGAGGTGGAGAAATTACAATGGGGAGAGGGACATTGATGATGTTTTTGTCAACTGACATTGAGTCCTCTGAGATGGAAATAGAGGATATAAGCTGAAACTGATGGAGATATGGTCTCCCAAAAATGGGAGAAATTGTCCTTATAGGTAGAAAAACTCACTAAATGGCAAATTTAAATGTAAAGTTTCATTTGCACAGCTAGTATTTCAAAGTCTGCTAAAGCTTCAGCCTTTCCTTCAACCCTAGGCTTAGTCCTTCTATACTTTTTTTTTTTTCAGTAATGGAAGGTAGAACCCAGAGCCTCATATACTAGGCAACTGCTCTACCACTGAGCTGCATCTGCGCCCCTTTTTCATTTTGTTATTATTTATCTTGAGACAGAGTCTTGCTAAATTGCACAGGCTGCCTCCAGTCTTGAACTTGGTGTCCTCCTCCCTCAGCCTCCTGAGTGACTGAGATTACAGATGTGTGCCATGGCTCCCAGCTTCTTCTATAGTCGGAGCCCCTGATGAGATTATGCATTGCTGTCTGTATGCCTCATGGACACTGGCTGCAGCCATTGTCCATAATTTATGAGGCTACTACTTTCCTCAGAACGAGCCATGTCAAATAATGGGTCAGACCTAGCTCATTCCTATGGCCTATGTCCCACGATCATGTCTAAACTTGCTAGGGTTGCATTCATTTTTGCTTCATGGACTCTTGGTTTAAGTCCTTTCAAGTGTGTAGATCTTTGCTGCAGGATACTATGTTTACCCTGGGGATTTGATGAGAGAGACAACCCATGCTACCAGGTGTTTAAATTCAGATAAGGGTCCCTAATCTTTGCTATTCAGACTCTATTCTATGATATCAAGGAATCACAGACATTTGGCATTGGAAGGGGTTAATGGCAAAGGACTCCTGTCATGTTAAAATGCAAAAAGCCAAAGGTCCACCTTGTGATGGATTTTTCCTTGGCTATAAAATGAGGTAGAGCAGGAGCCAGAGCCTCTGATTACAAATCATTGCCTTTCTCTAAACCATGATGCTTAAAAAGACCCTTAGGTAGCTACAAAGATCAAGGTGAAGTATATATATTAAGGGAAGGTAGAGAAGGAAGGCATAATCCTTCCCTTCAGGATAGGTATCAGCAGGTACCTAGATTACTTAGATTACTTAGAAGTAATACAGGAAGAGTCCTAGGTATTATATTGCTTTACTTTTTATGACTAAATGCTGAAATGGGTGTATGAGTGAATGCAATAGAAGACTTTTGAAAACTGGGATCCCCAGCACACAGTAGGTCACCAATAAATAAATACTGTATTTTCAGCCACCAAATCTGTAATGAGTTTGGAATAAAGACTTCCTAGAGTTTGACACTTAAAATAGACATTTGCAGATTTTTCTTTGGGAAAGGGAGTTGGCTGGAATATTATACTTTTCAAAATGAAGGCTTAAAAAAACGCAACAGAGTATAAATGTTGATAGATTCTCGGTTTGCCCTGTTAAACTCTTCCTCTCTGGAATGTTCTATAATCCTTTCCATGTGGTACCTTTCTCCCAACTTATCTCAAACATTCATATAGCTTTGGTGAAAATAAGACAAGTATTTCCTGAGTCGTTTGACATTCAGCTGTTGCTGAAGATGTTAAAAGTACAAGCAAACCTGCTAATCGTTGGCAACAAAGCAGCTTAATCCTGGCTGACTGGCGATTTGTTTTGCAGCCTTTGGAGCAACAGAGAGATTCAAGTTTATAAAAAGAGGTAAATAGTCGGTTAGAGATTAGAAGTGAAAAAAGGAAAAGACTTCTTTTCCCCAGACCACACACTGATAGGGAGTCTTCCTTGAACAATTGTTCCAGAACATTTCATGTTTCTTTCGCCTCCCCTCCCTTGGCTTCTCCACTGCCCATTCCTCCTCCTCCCTTCCTCACTGAGGACTTGATTGGCAGCTGTCACCACTGATAGAGAGGAAGAAGCTTCAGAAAAGGGGGAGGCGCTGGGGGAGACGTCTTCCTCAAAAGCAGTGGGAGTCAAAGATGATTCTGCCTCTCTCTGTGTGTTTTGTCTCTCTCTAAATTATTCAAATCTGGGTGGCATCTTGGATAACTGGCATTTTGACACAGCTTAAGGGATTGTCCCACTAACACTATTGAACTGGAGCTGCCATCCTTTTAAAAAATGTAAAAAGAGAGATCTTTGATATAATCTGATATGTCTACAAATGAAAGGCAGCTCATGTGAAAGGCCTAAAATATTTTTGAACAATTATATTTAGTTTTGACTTACTGTTTTGTTCCATCCATCTAAGAAAGTGATCTTTATTAGCTTAAGAAAAGGAAAAGCTCTCATCTGGGTTTCTTTAAAGATTACGAGTGATAACTTCGTGTGTGTTGGCGCATTACAAGGCTGAGGCAGGAGAAGGTGGAGAAGGAAACTTTGTAATTTTCTAGACCATAACAGATTTATCTTTGTCAGAAATACCTTTAGTGTGGGGTATAGAAGGAATGTTGGACTGAGAGTTGGGGTGACCTTGTTCTAGCCCCACATATGCCACTGTCAAGGTTAGGGTCTTAAAATAGTCACTAGGCTCTGGGCCACATATTCTTCCTCTGGGAGATGAGGCAGTAAACAGATAAGCCCCCATCTCCTACTGGTTTAAGGATCATGCAATTATTAATTTTTTCTTTTGTGTATTCCTTTTAGTAGGATATTACTTTTAAGGTTTTTGTACATGGAGACACTTAGCAGAGTTTTAAAACTTCCTTGAAAGCTGGACATTGAACAAGGGAGACAGGAGAATTGATGCTTTTGAATTATGGTGCTGGAGACATCTATTGAATGGACTGCCTAAAGAACTGACCTAGAAGAAGTGCAACCAGAGTACTTCTTGGAAGCAAGAATGGCCAGACTGCGTCTTACATATTTTGGACATGTAGTCAGGAGATATCAATGCCTGGAGAAAGACATCATGTTTGGGAGAGTGGCAGGTCAATGAAAAAAGGAAAACCCTCCACCAGATGGATTGACACAGTGTCTGCAACAATGGGTTTAAATATAAATAAGATCATGTGCCTGGCAGAGAATCGAGAAATGTTTCAATCTGCTGTACATAGGGTCACTATGAGTTGGACTCATCTTGATGGCACCTAACAACAACAAATCAGTTGAACAACCATTTATTTGTGCCCATGGAGCAGATATAGTGCTGGGTACCACTGCAGGGTGGGGAATGAGTGGAGTAAATAGAAAAGTGAGTCTCTTCATTCCCATTCTCAAGGACACCATAATTTTTACTTTTCTCATTACCTTATTTTCTCTTTTAAAAACTTTTGTTCATTTTATTTGCATGTTAGCATACACTTTTTATTTCCAATATAATGGAGTTTGCAACCAGTTTCTCACAGAAACCAGGTCGGTTCAATACCAAAAATAAAATCAATATAGCACAGTAGCTGTTCAATTTTGTATACAAGGAATAAATAAACTAGATAGAAAACACTAAATTATTGTTATTATGGTTGTTAGGTGCCATCAAGTTGGGTCTGACTCATAGTGACCCTATGTACAACAGAATGAAACACTCCCCAACACTGTGCCATGCCCAGTAGTATGTAAGTGCTTCTGTTATTCATAGAGTTTTCAATGGCTTATTCTTTTAGGTATGCTTCAGGAGTGGGCTGCCATGTCCTTCACCCATCTTTGTGACGCTGGGGATCAAACCCAGGGCCTCAGAGAGTACAGAGCAGCACTCTACCAACTGAGATAAAGCCCAGCTCCACTAAAATATTAGAAATATGCATTTAGTCATTCTTCACAGTCATCCAAACTTCATGTTGCCTAACTTTCTTATCTCCTGTAAGAAAAATGATATGAAGGAGTCACCAGGTTTAGCAAATAAAAATAAAAGATGTCTAGCTAATGTGAAATTTACATAAATAATGAATGATTGTATAATGTCTGAGACATACATAGACTAAAATTTTATTCTTTATCTGGAATTCAGACAACTGGGCATCCTATGTTTTATCTAATAATTCTTTTTTTCTTCCTTTACTGGTAAATGTGGTAGGGTACAGGGTAGTACAGCACTGGCTATGCAACTATTACATCATTTTTTGTTTCATTTTCATCAACTTACAAGGTTTATGGAATCTTTTGACTAACAGGCAGTAAAACTCATGTGCATATTTGGGTTATGTTCCCCTATTTTTCCCTTGTACTCATGAAGTTGCATTGTTTACATTGAAATTATCTTCTTCCCCTTTATCCCTCTACATTGATTCTCCTTATCTAGTAATTCTTAAATAAGTCACTTCTGAACTCTTCTTTTAGATGTTGAGAAAATTGTGCTTTTGCTAGAACTTAATTAGCCTTAAGTAGAACTGAGTCCCTGAGAAAATTATAGATGTATATTTCATCTGGTAGGATTCACTCATTTGTGCATTTAACAAATATATCTTTGTTTTGTGGTACTTGGGAGTGGAACCAGGGGCTTCGTAAATTTGCAAGTGCTTTACCACTGGGCTGCACCCAAGCTCATTTCAAAATATTTTTATTTTGGGACAGGATCTTGTTAAGATATGCAAGCTGCCCCTAGCCTCGATCTTGCCATCCTCCTCCCTCCACCTACCTAGTTGGGATTATAAGAGTGTGCCAAAGCACCCAACTAGCAGGTATATCTTAAAGGCCTGCTGCTACATGCTGGAAACTGGCTAGGTCCTTGGGATACAAGCAAGATAAAGTTCATGTTCTTTGGATGTTTATGCTCTAGTAAGAGGGAACCAGACATTTAAAAGTCAATCACATTTGTTGTTGTTGTTAGGTGCCCTTGAGTCGGTATCTGACTCATGGTGACCCTACATACAACAGGTGAAATACTTTGTCCGTGCTTCTCTGCTATTTATAGGGTTTTCAATGGCGGATTGATTTTTGGGAGCGGGTTGCCAGGTCCTTCTTCCATCAATCACATTTGTTGTTGTTGTTGTCGGTATCCGACTCATATTGACCCTCTGTAGAACAGGGGAAACACGATTGTCAGTGCTTCTCTGCTGTTCATAGGGTTTTCAATGGCAGATTGATTTTTGGGAGGGGGTTGCCAGGTCCTTCTCCCAAGCCTACAGCTTCTGGTGTTCCCAGGCGGTCTCCCATCCAGGTACTCGCCAGGCCCGACCCTGCTTAGCTTCTGAGATCTGACGGAATCGGATGCCACAGGGCTACAGCTGTAGGCATTTACCATCTTAGTAAATTTTAAATGTGCAACACAATATTGTTAACTATATACAATATGACAATTTTTTTTGTTTTTTTGTTTGTTAGGTGCCCTCGAGTCGGTATCCGACTCATAGCGACCCTCATAGGGTTTTCAATGGCTGATTGTTTCGGGATTGCCTTGGGAGTGGATTGCCAGGCCCTTCTCCCATTTTTGCGGTACTGGGAATTGAACTCGGGACCTCAGAGACTGCAGTGCAGCGCTCTACCAACTGAGCCAAATCCCAGTCATCAATTACATTTAGTAAGGACTTAATTCTGATTATCCTAAGGCCCATGAAGAAAAATGTATGATTCACTGAGAATCTTTAACAGAAGGACCTAATATTGTTTCAGGGTTTGGAGCAGGCATCCTTGAGGAAGTAACATTTAATCTGAGACAACTGGGTGCTGAAGAGTAGAATTCCAGACAGAAGAACCACTAAGGAGTTTTCATTGCAACCATTGGGCAAAAAGCCCAAGTCCAAGTCCAAGAGAAATTAGAAATAACAATTGGGCTTTTGTTTTATTTTAGTGTTTACATGAGTAATAAAAATATCAAGTTTTGCGTGACAACATTTTCTCTGAAGGATTTGTGATAAAATTTTCCTATAGATACAATTGGGGCTGGGATTTAGCTCAGTTGGTAGAACACTGTGCTGCAGTCTCCGAGGTCCCGAGTTCGATTCCCAGCACCACAAAAATGGGAGAAGGACCTGGCAATCCACTCCCAAGGCAATCCCGAAACAGCCATTGAAAACCCTATGAGGGTCGCTATGAGTCGGATACTGACTCGACAGCACCTAACAACAACAATAACATAGATACAATTAGCTATTTCTTTATTAGCATTTCGGTCCTAACACATTACAAAATCCCTTCCTATTTATAGCTTATTAGGAAAATCTAATTCTATGATAGTGTCATCAGCTGGCTAATAATCTAGCTCCATATTGAATGTCTTTAATTTCAGAAGTATGGATAACAGGTTCCTCCAATACTATAACATGGCAACACAGAGGTTGATCTCCTACCTAAATAAAACCTTGGGAAACAAAAGGAAGAAATACAATTCTAATAGTTTCACAGCCATGTTTGGAACTTTAAAAAATGTAGACTGCTTTATTACTTATTGAGAAGTCAGGTTACATGTGAAAAAAATAGATATTGTTTTAAACACCCAGAGATGGATGATCTGAGACAATGAGAACAAACAAAAGAGAATCAATACACTTAGGTATTTGGGGTAAAGTTTTTTCTAGACTCAGGGAAATCAGAGTTAAAAATCTCTGCTCCATCACTTTTTAGCTTGTGACCAACAGCAAGTTATTTAATAATAATAGTAATAATGACAATGATATTGAAAACCTATTCAGCACTTGTATATGTCAGACACCCTTCCAAGCAACTTGTGCCTATTAAGTCGCTTAATCTTAATTTCTCTACTCAGTTTTTGCTGATAATAATAATGTCTACCTCATAAGGTTGTAATGACAATTCTGTGAGATGAAATTATGCCACTTCAATAAATGTTGGCTACCGTTAATAACATTAATAATGATAGTTTGACTTATATTTCTGGCTCTATATTTGCTTTTGTGTCTTATCTATTAATACTTAATAAAATTTTATAGCAATATCCTCTGCCATAGGACTGGAGTGATGATTCAAGTGTATGAGGCAATTAAACAAGATTAGCTCTTAAGCTTTTTTTTTTTTTTCCCAACTCTCATTCTGTATATTGGAAAGTTCAATTTACTATGAAAATGTTCAGGGAGTAAAAATAGCTTTTCTCATTTTCTGCCTCATCCTTCTCCTTCATTTGTGCATATAGCAGAGATGGCTGAGTATTGTCTGCTTTTGAGCCAAACACCTGAGCCACCTGTCCCAATCTGCAGCCCGACTTTGATCCAAATGGAAGGTAGACGCCTCTGCCTATGCCTTCTGTTTCCGGGTAGTACCAGAATTATTTAAGGCAGATTCATTTCTCAAAATTCTGAGGTCTTAAAACTTACTGGTAGTATTTTTAGGGACCTTCTATTCAATCCCAGTGTTCAGTATTGAGGAGGTCAAAGAATATACATGAAGGAACTATACAGGAGCCATCACTGTCAACCTCCAGCAGTTTTACTGAGTGCTGACCTGTCCAGCCATTGTCTGTGGCTAAAAATGGGTGCAGAATTTTCCCTTACTTCAGAAAGAGTATATTCTAGGGGAGAGAAAAGCTTTTAAAAATATACTTTAAAAGATGATGAGATATGCAAATGAACGGTGTAGAAAAGGAGTGCCCTAGGATTTCAGGGGAGGATGAGGTTACAGGAGCTTTAACAATGAAGGAAGATGTCAGCAAGGATCCCCTCATCCAGGACCAGGAAGAGCTTGATCAATGGAGAATGGGAGGAAGGGGGGCATCTCAATGAAGGAAAGGCTGTGAGTAAATGGAGAGAGAAGCAGGAATAACCAGTTCTTTCTCCACCAGACTAATTCCCCAGCAGACTAAGCTCTGGACTCGATTCCGTAAGCAGAGAGCATCGAAGGAAGGTTTGAGCAGGAAAATGGCTCAAACCACTTTCACCTGTGGAGTGAAGTACCAGTGATTGGTGACAGAGTCTAGAGTGAGGAAGGACAGCAGGAAGTCACTTATATCCAAGTTTTTGAAGCAGTTTCTTTAACAAACACTTTTGAGGATTTTCAATACTTTCTGGGCTAGAGCTTTAAAATTACATTAACCTGAAAAAGGTCTTGGTTGATGGTGGGAGGACATGATATTTGGGCTGTTTGTGACCTTGGGGAATTGACAAGACCTCTGGATAGGAATTAAGTTCCTAGGATCTGATGTTAGTATTAGTACCAATGACCATGCAAAGGCCTATACTGGAGGGAAGGAAAGGAACACGGAAGAAAACTATCCTGGCTTCTTGGCTAGCAGACAAGGAGTCCACATTCATAGCGTAGAGCTATTCTAGTCTATGGACTTAACTGTAAGCAGCAATCTCTCTTATCCAAAGACTAAGCTACCACCACTTTTACCACTTAGTGTGGTAGGTTGGCACTGGAGGATGAACTCTATTATATCCTGCCTAAGAGGGAAGCATTGGAGATATTTATATCTTTGTACAAAATGTACACATTTGTGGCAGAGGCGGCCTTAACTCCAGGTTTTTCTTTCCCTCTGGAATGTTCAAAAACTCATATCCATTTGCAGTTGGAGTACTATGTACCAGGGGTTGGAAATTTTCATCCTGTTCCAGAGTGAACACCACAGCTTCTGCTTTGTTATGGATAATTAAAGGTGGGAGGGTGCACTTAGCTGGTCAGTCCAATGGGCCACCTTGCTCTCTGCATGAACAATTTTCAAAGCCAGACCTTCAGGAAGGGAGTGAAGGGCATTAGATAGCACAGAGCAGACACTCTTCTTCCAGATCACTGCCTTTCATAGAGTCTGAGTAGAGAGAATCAGTCTTTAGGGATTACACTCTTTTTAGCTGATCAATGGCTATTATCCATCCCTTAAGTTACTCATTCCTTCTCCAAAGAGAGGAGTCTATAAGGAATGAGTAACAGGCCAAAGTGATACTCTATTGGCTCTCCCACCTTATAAAACAATCCTAAAAAATGTTTTATTAGTACGGGTCACAATCTCAATATTTATGTTTGTACTGGTATTAGTACACACAGTTTTGAAATTAGTATAAGTATTTGTATTAGTATTTGAAATAATTTTGATATCAGTATTATAAGATAATAAAATGTTACTGCTTATATAACAAAAATCTTGAACAATGTTTTGGCACAAGTAGGTGCTCAAGAACTGTTTATTTCCTTTCACATCACTGAAATTTTTCCTTTTGGTTTGGGAAAAAATTGATACTTTCTCTTCTATGCAATAAATATTTATTAAAAGTCATTTTACTAAATCGAATGAACTGCTGCTGTATAGCATTGTCTTTGGTTTACAGAGAAGAAGATTAATGGGGAAGACTGTAGATGTATAGATTCGTTTGTGGCCCTTGGCAGAGAAGAGAAGGTTTTTTTGACAGTTTTGGTGAGGTTTGATCTCAGAAAGATAAGTAGTGAGGTCAGGGTATCAGGAGGTGTGTTGGTGGTGAGGCTTGAACAAGAATGCATTCCCAATGGTCAGCCTTGGGGAGATACAAAGGCAATTGTAGATTAGCAATTTTTTCGAGGGAAGTGGGAGAGAATCATTGGGGGTTTTTCACAGCCTCCCTCTACCGTTACTGTTGATTGTACGCAACAAATGTCAGTGTGGACATCCCATATGTTATGTTTTAATATGAAATGTCTCCCATAGGCTCATGTTTTGGGGGCTTAGTTGCCAGCTGATGAGCTTTTGGGAAATGATTGGATCCTGGGGCCTCTGACCTAATCAATGGACTGATTCCCTGATGGATGCATTATATGGTGGCATCATAGGGAGGTGGAGAAAAGTAGAGGAAGTAAGTTACAGACAACATGTCCTTGTGGGCTATGGCTTGCCCTGGCTCTTCCTGTATTCCCTGTCTCTGCTACATGTCTCCCAAAAGGTGAGTAGTCTCTCTGTCACATGCTCCCACCACCATGGATTTCTGCTTCACCAAGGACCCAAAATCAACGGAGTCAAGGAATATGGACTGGAAACGTTGACACCATGAACCAAAATAAACAATTCCTCCCTTTGATTTGTTTTTTCTCAGCTGTTTGTCACAGTGACAGAAAGTCTGATTAATATATGATCTTCTGATGTCTTGCCTGGAGAAGAGTTACTCCTCTCTTGGCTGATTTTGCTATGTTCTCACATGAGCCATCTTATTTTTCGGGATAATTTTTAAAAAAGTAACAGCTTAGTTTATTAAATGTAGCATGACACTTGTTGGGCAAAAGAGACGTTGAGTGGGAAGAATGGGGCTATTAGCAACTGAAGTGAAACAGTACTTACGCAGAAGAAACAGTAATATGTCAGCAATTTGGAAAGGGGGATGTTCAGACCATTGTTCTGTGCCTCAGTTTATCTCTCACAAAGCTAGACATCATTCAATAAGACTTCATGAGCTACATTTAATAGCCTCCAAGTCATCCCCACAGGGCAATAAGAAAAAAAAAAACATAAACTTTTACCAGGCAACTGTAGAATCGTACGTTAGTTCGTTTTCTGCCACTATAACAGAATACCACAGACAGAGTAGTTTATAAAGAAAAATTTATTTATCACAGTCCTGGAAGATGGAGAGTCCAATAGCAAGGTGCTGGCATCTGGTGAAGGTTTTTGTGCTATGCCATGTCATGGCAAAAAGTGAGAAGACAGAAAGTGCATAAAAGGGGGCCCAAACTCCCTCAGTTATAAATAATTTACTCCAATGATAATGGCTTTAATCTGTTAGAGTGGTGCCCTCATGACTTAATTCTCTCTTAAAGGTCTTACCTCTCATAGCATTGCAGCAGGGGTTGAGTTTTTAACTCATCAACTTTGAGGGACATATTGAAACACAGCAAATGGAATTTTTCTATTTATGTTCTGTGATATCAGGGAGACAATATTCTAAAGTCTAAGCATCTAGTCATGGCAGCTGTGGTTTAATTGTTCAGAATACAGGCTTCTTGGTCAAACTGAATGAGATCAAGTTCAGTATTAGCATTTGTCACTTTTGGGATTTAAGTCACTTAAATATGATACTGGGTATTATTTATGACCCCTGTGTGTCTGTCAGCTTGTCATGTTGTAGAGGTTTGCGTGCTGCTGTGATGCTGAAAGCTATACCACCAGCATCTCAGATACCAGCAGTGCCACCCATGGTAGATAGGTTTTAGTTGAGCTTCCAGACTAAGACAGACTAGACAGAAAGATCCAGTAGCCTGCTCTCAAAACAATTAACCATTGAAAATACTATGAATAGCAGAGTAACACTGTCAAATGTAGTGCTGGAAAATAAGCCCACCAGGCTGGAAGACATTCAAAGATGACTGGGGAAGAGCTACCTCCTCAAAGTATGGTTGACCTTAATGATGAGAATGGAGTAAAGCCCCTGGAACCTCCATTTGCTGATATAGGATGACTCAGAATGAGAAGAAACATAGTGACTGCAACATTGGACTCAACCATAAAAAGATTGTGTACATTGCACAGTGGTGAGTAGTGATTCATTCTGTTGTACATAGGATCGCTATCAGTTGGACTTGAGGACACCTAACAAGAAGAAGATTATTTATGAAGTTTTTATAATGGTATTGCTCACTGTTTAGAAGAACTTAATGGGTTTTAGTTAATCACTGTCATTACTAATCATGATCATCTTCCTTCTTATCATTGCCAATAGACAGTACTGAAAAACAGCTGGTCCAATTTTTTCTTAACTCATGTATTATACCCATGGGAAAAGAGACTCATGAAATTCTGTTCTATTAGCTATCCCAGACTCAGTCCAAAGGGAGAGAACTATGATTTTTAATGAAAATGATGGAAAAAGATAGAACTGCAACAGTCAAGTCCATTTTCAAAAATAAAACAGTAAAACTATAGCTATGTGAAATTCTCTGGTGAAATTTTCTCTGGTCTCTAGATTCCTCTTTACATTTTTTCCCACTTGACTCTCAACCTTCATTTTTCTCATCAGTGTATTAAAGCTCTCAGGGAAGTCTAAACATGGCACAGTCACAAGGGAGATGAAGGAGAGCTGCCCAGTCTTCCTGGGATGAATCCCATGGTGGTGACATTGAGGCGATACTGTGTTAGCATATATGCTTTAGACATCCAAGCTTCCCCTTAGATTTACAAACCCATATTCCACATTAACTTAAGCCCTTGTAGACTCTAGCTGGCTTATCTGAAACAAATTGCTTAAAACATCTCTTCTGTAAAGAGATTACTTAAATGTGTTTGCATGATTATAAGTAAAAATAATCTGTGTGGGCTCTGGTATTTGAACCCCTGGGTTCCAATCCTGGTTCTATCATTCACTTGAGCTTGGGCAAGTAATTCGTTCTTTATCCATGTCTTCTTCTGTGGAATGGGAATGATAGTAGCTCTGGACAACTGTTCAGAGGATCAGATGAGCTATCTTAAGGAAAGCACGTAGCATAGTACTTGACACATAGTAAGCCTATGTATTCTTTAGATATGTGACCAGCACTGAATTTGATTATAGCCACAAAACCTTTATTTCAGCATTTTTCTCCCTCTGTGTGTGCTGAGAATCTAACCAGAGTCTTGCATATACTAGGGAAACATTCTACCATTGAACTACTTTCTTTTTCAGCATTTTAAATTGTGATCTTTTCCTGAGATTCGATGAAAACATTTAAAGTTTTCATAGCCACTTCACTGTTGAATAATTTCTGTCATATTACCATTTAAAACTTATAAATAGCTGGGCAAGGTGGTGCATGCCTCTAATCCCAGAGACTCTGGAGGCAGAGAAGTTCTCAAGTTAGAGGACAGAAGAAGCTTGTACAACCTAGTGAGATCCTGTCTCAAAAAAATCACAAAATTAAATAATAACTTTTTAAAAAAAGAGATAGGAATGCAGCCTAGTGGTAGATTACTTACAAACTATGTGTGAGACCCTGGGTTCAACTCCTGTTGTTGTTGTTGTTAGGTGCTGTTGAGTCGATGTATGACTCATAGCAACCTTACATACAACAGGTGAAACAGTATTGTTAGTGCTTCTCTACTAATCATAGGGTTTTCAATGGCTGATTGTTGTTTGGGAGTGTGTGCCAGGTCCTTCTCTCAAGCCTACAGCACCTGGTATTCCCAGTCAGTCTCTCATCCAAGTACTAACCAGGCCTAACTCTGCTTAGCTTCCGAGATCTGATGGGATCAGACACCACAGTGGTATGGATGCAGGCATGGATTCAAGTCCTAAGTGCCACAAAACAAACAAACAAACAAACAAACAAACAGAAAACACAAATACTCATAGATGATTTTATTTATATGCACATATGTACATGTATATAAAATATATAAATGTATGCCTGTGTATTTACATATACGCATGTGCGTACCATGTAACATATGGTACATATGTAACAAATGTTACATATGTAACATTTGTCTAACATGTAGAACAGTAAATTACCAAAGATCTTTAAATATATCTGGAGCCAAATGTTTACTACTATTAAATTCAGGAGGATGCCAATGTGAATTATATAGACTTTACTTCAGGATCCAAGATAGCCAAATAGATGTTAAGGGCAAATATTTTCCTCTCCAGTATTCCAGGTAGTAAACAAGGATGAGTAACAGAATTAACCCCTTGTTTGTCATTTCTTGTCCCCTAATGATTCAGTAGTTATAGGCAATGATTGTTTGTGGCTGCTCACATCATAAAAAGAGAGAAAAGTAGACATCATGTGCCTTCAGATGGGGGTACACACAGCACCATTTATGGAAATAGTCTTGCCCTTCTCCCAAACATTAAGTGTGTATCAAGTCAACAAATTTACAAAACTACAGGAAAATGAGGAACACGTCCAACAACACCTCAGAGGTACAGCCATGAAAACTCAAAACATTTGACATATTATAGGACATATATCTTGTTTCTTCAACAATATTAAAGGCATTATAACAAAAGGGATTTTTAAAAGATATGTAAATTAAAAGTAAAAAAAAAACAACTGCATTGTATAAATCTCTTTTTTCTCCCAATTTGAATAAGCTTTTAAAAAGAGAAATGTAAGACAATTGAATAAAAAAGAACACTGACCAGATATTTGATGACATGAGGAATAATTATATTAAGGAATAATTGCTCATTTTGGTGGGTAATAATGATATTAACCCTAATGTGTCAGTCAGCATGTTGTACTGTGGGAGTTTGCATGTTGCTGTGATGCTGAAAGCTATTCCACTGGTATTTTAGATACCAGCAGGGCCACTTATGGTGGACAGGTTTCACCTGAGCTTCTAGACTAAGACAGATGAGAGAGAAGGACCAGGCAGCCCACTCTTGAAATAATTAGCTATTGAAAACCCTATGAATAACAGAGAAGCACTGTCAAATGTAGTGCTGGGAAATGACTGGGGAAGAGTTGCCTCCTCAAAGTAGAGTCGACCTTAATGATGGGAGTGGAGTTGAGCCACTGGGACCTCCACTTGCTAATGTAGCATGACTCAAAATGAGAAGAAACAGAGTGGTTACAACAATGGGCTCAACATAAAACAAATATTGTATGTATGACACTGTGTCAGATAGTGTTTCATTCTGTTATTCATAAGGTTGCTATGAGTCAGACTCAACTTGACAGCACCCAACAACAACAATTATATGAACATTGAATTTTTTAAAAGGGTCAGGTTAGATAACTGTTTTATCTTTTTTTTTTACCTGTACACTTGAAATTACAACCCATTGCAAAAGGAAATTAAAGATCTGAAAAATGGAGGGCTACATCCTGTTTATAAATTGAAAGACCATATACTTACAAGGTAGAAATTCTCCCCAAATTGACCTTTACATTAAATACAATCCAAACCATAATTCTAGCATGATTGTTAGAAAATAATTGACAGATGATTCTAGCACATATAAGAAAAGCAAAGTACCTACAATAGCTAAGACATTCTTGAAAAAGAACAGGCTTCGAGGGCTTCTACTATTTGATTTCAAGACCTAGTATAAAGCTGCAGTAATCAAAACATTGTGGTACTGGGATATGATCAGACATACAGATAAATGGAACAGAAGAGAGTCCAGAAGTAGACCCAAACCGTATGGTCAAAATCTTCAAGGAATTCATGGAGAGAAGGTAAGAAGAAAAGAAAAGATAAACATTAACCCTCTCTTCATATCATGCACAAATTTTAATTCAAAAGAAATCATATATCATAAAAAGTACAACTATTAAACTTCTAAAAAGAAAACATAGAAGAAAATCATTCAAACACTGGATTAGTAAGTTTCTCAAATAGATTCCAAAATATACTCTGAAAGAAAAAAATATTAAGTAACTTTCCTTCTCTTTCTTTCTCTCTCTCTCTCTCTCTCTCTCTCTTTCTAATAAGATGCTCTTCAAAAGACAATGTCAAGGAAATAAAAGGGTATGACTGACATTGAGGGAAATATTTGCAAACTATATAGCTGAGAAATAGAATGTATATTAGTTTTTTTATTACTTTGTAACCAAGATCCCCAAAACATAGCAACTTAAAACAATAAAATTTTATTACCTCACATTGTTTCTGAAGTTTAAGAATTGGCCAGTGGTTTAACTGAGTTGTTCTGACTCAAGGTCTTTCACAAGTTTGCAGTCAAGTTGTCACCAACGGCTACAGTTCTCAAGTCTGAATCTTGTGATTCTCGAGGGTGGAAAACTGAATTCCCTAGTTATTTTAATGGTTGATGGCAGACCTCAGTTCTTCGTTGAATGCTTGCTGATAGGTCCATTTCTCAGCACATTGGCTGCCTCGCAGCTACCTTCTCTCAGAGCAAGTAATCTGAGAAAGACAAAACCTAAGGTAGAAGCCATAGATTTCTTTTTATTAATTAATTAATTAATTTATTTATTTATTTATTTTTGGTATTACTATGGGTTGAGCCCAGGACCTTGTGCATGCTAGGCAAGTGCTCTGCTACTGAGCTGCTACACCTCAGCCCCTTTTTTATTTTTTATTTTAACACAAGGTTGCCTTAAAATGCACAAACTGCCTCTGGCCTTGCACTTGTGATCCTCCTTCCTCAGCTTCCTGAGTTGCTGGGATTACAGTCATGTGCCGTGGGCCCAGGCTCATAGTTTAAATCTTAGT
This sequence comes from Pedetes capensis, assembly GCA_007922755.1. Taxonomy (NCBI): domain Eukaryota; kingdom Metazoa; phylum Chordata; class Mammalia; order Rodentia; family Pedetidae; genus Pedetes; species Pedetes capensis. The sequence continues at coordinate 16,831 of VMDO01016065.1, read as the reverse complement.
ATTAACATATTACTCTAAAATTCATTGTGTTGGGGTTTAGCTCAGTTGGTAGAATGCTGTTCTGAATTCTCTGAGGCATTGGGTTCAATCCTCAGCACCACAAAAATGGGGGAAGAACCTGGTAGCCCACTCCTGAAACAATCCCAAAACAATCAGCCATTGAAAACTGTTTGAATAGCAGAGAAGTGTTGACAGAGTGCCAGGCATGGCACAGTGTTGGAGTGTTTCCTCTGTACATACAGTCACTAGGAGTCAATAGACTCCAAGTCACCTAACAATAATCAGAATTCATACCTTAAAACTCTAATATCCAATGTGACCACATTTGAAAAAGGAGCTTTTAGGAAGTAAATAAGGTTAAATAAGGTCATGGGGCAGGTAATCAGATAGGATTCTGGCCTTGTAAGAAGAGGAAAAGACACCAAATGTTGCTTTACTTTGATATTTTCAGATAAAATCCACACACACACACACACACACACACACACACACACACACACACACACACAGAGCTTTCTGTAAATTTTTGAAAAGGTGAGTTACACCAAAACAAGGACATGAACAATGTTGTTATTGTTGTTGTTAGGTGCCGTCGAGTAGGTATCCTACTCATGGCGACCCTCACAGGGTTTTCAATGGCTGACTTGTTTCCGGATTGCCTTGGGAGTGGATTTCCAGGCCCTTCTCCCATTTTTGCAGTGCTGGGAATTGAACTTGGGACCTCAGAGACTGCAGCACAGCACTCTACCAACTGAGCTAACTCCCAGCCCATGAACAATATTAGCAGAATAGAATTCTTGAAATGGGATACAGCTCACAAAAGAGGCAAAGGCATTTCTCAGGTAATGGCAGTAAGAATCTAAGAATGAGGGCTCTGTAAGCTGAAAGAGGAAGCAGTTTCCAAGGGAGGAGAAATAGGAGTGATAGAATACCTAAGTAATTGAGAGGAAGAATATTGGGAAGTGATTTACAGTTTGTATATTAGGGAAGAATCATGAATATAGAAATATAGAAATTGTGCAAACAGGGACATGAAATGGATGAATGCAAAGATTGAGAAGGAAGGAAAATGTAGTTTGTGACTTGACTCGGTAAAGAACAATATTTACCTAGACACAATAATGTGAATATTTAACATTGATTTAACCCAAAATTGTAGTATAATTATAATTTGAAATAATAGGAGAGGGCAAATAGACAATAGGTACATAAAAGCGATAAACTTATCTTTCCAATTAAGAGAACAACAGGAAATGCCTATAATAAGTATAGAGGGAGATGGATATATTTTAGAAATATGGAAAAAGTTAAGGACCCAGGAAGGGGTAACTTTAAAGAGTAGGGCTGAGAATAATGAGGCAGAAATGTACCAGATTTTGTTTAAATATGTTTATTCTACTTATCTTATTAAACTATGTGTAGATTTTGCTTTATTTGGTTCTACAATCAATACCTACAGAAGCAACAGTCAAAAAATCAAAAGATGCATTGCGTTGGGAAAGGCTGTTGCAAAAGGCCTCTTTAAAGGTTGAAAAGTAAAAATGTCACATTGAAGATGAAGGTGCACCTGACTCATGCCACGGTATTTTCAGTCACATCATATGCTTGCAAAAGCAGGTTATTGAATAAGGGAGATGGGAGAAGAATTAATGTTTTTGAATCATGGGGCTGGAGATGAATATTGAATATACTGTGGACTGCTAAAAGAACCAACAGATCTATCCTAGAAGAAGTGCAACCAGAGTGCTCCATGGAAGCAAGGATGGCTAGACATGCAGTCAGGATGGACTAATCCCTGGAGAAGGACATGATGTTTGGGACATTGGCAGGTCAATGAAAAAAAGGAAGATTCTCCACTAGTTAGATGGATTGACACAGTGTCTGCAACAATGGGATTAAACATAAAAAAGATTATGTGCCTGGCACAGAGCCATGGAGAGTTTCATTCTGTTGTACACAGGGTTGGTATGAGTCAGATCCAACTTGATGGCACCTAATAACAACAACAAATGTGGTTCTTTGATAAAACAAAATTTAATTTCATTAGGAAAGAATTCATTTGGGGAAGAAGAACTAGAAATCAAAGTAGAGAAACACTTCTTTCCACCCACATACAGAAATGTGGTTGTTGAACTGAAAGTTCAAGGCAGACTGGAAGGGTTGGTGGACCATGTCCCACAAGACCATGTTCCACAAGACTAAAACACAGGTATCACCAGACATGAACTGAAAGATTGATGGCCTAGAGTTCACTGGGAGGAAGTTTTAAGTGAGAGTTTCTTTGAGACCTCTCCTTTGAAAACCAGGCCTGACTGTGGGGCTCAGTGCTGGCTGGAGTGGGGGTGTGACTCAGACATGGGCATTTCAGAAATGGATGGCACTGGTAGCCTTGTAGTGGTTTGCAAATCATCTTTTATTAATCTCATTTCCTAAGGATTGTATAATAGAAGGTAAGAAACTGAGATCAGAGAATGGGACCTAGCTGGAAATGTGTGGACCTACCTGCTTTCTTGGCAGAAGGGCCTGGCAATCCACTCCCAAGGTAATCCCGAAATGGTCAGCCATTGAAAACCCTATAAGGGTCGCTATGAGTCGGATACTGACTCGATGGCACCTAACAACAACAACAACCAGCTTTCTAATTGATTACATAGTCTTTAAAGGTCAGAGCAGGGTTTTTTTTTTTTTTTTTAATTCTCTGTTATGCTTTTTAGACTTTGCTGAAATGAAGACATATGTATTTCTCACATAATAGAATGAATATATTGGAAACTACTGGTACTTTGAGAAATGTTTGTGAGTTATATAAACAATTTGCCTATTCAAACAATGCCTTCTTACACCTTAAGTTACATCATTACATAAAGCATTGATGTGGAGTATACATTCTAAAGAAAGTATTTTTTTTAAATGTGATATTTCACAATTCTACAGATAACCTCCTACCCTAAACCACATTAGGGAGCTGCATTAATGATCCAACAATTTGGTTATTTTTTTTTTTTCATTTTCTCCACTTTCTACAGAACTTAAGCAACATTGTAGAAAGGAACAGCTCATCTTGAAACCAGTTTGAAATGCTAACAGTCAATTGAAACCCGATAAAAGGAATTTCACTTTGTTTTTATGAAAATGAGGAGATTAGAAAAATGGCGGAACTGTTCATAAGGATAATTCTTCGTCACTTTTGGAGCTGAGGGCTTTTATAATGAGGAGCGCTAAGCCCGTTTTACATCACACAGAACCCGGCACTGCCACCTGCTTTAGACTGACAGCAAACTGAGCAAAACTAACAAAAAAACCTGGGAGCTCCAGCACCCCCCAAATGGGGCTCAAAGATTAAAGTGGGGAGAGGAAAACACATTTGCTTTTATAACACTAAGGATGAAAGATGAAATTGCTATTGTTCTGAGGATTTTCCTAAATCAAGTCTGACCAGAGTCCAATAAAAATGTGTCTTAGATAAGGCCAAAAATTTACTCAGTCTGGGTGAAAAACAATCTTCCTCCCCTTTGTCCTAATTTAACACTTCTCCTCTGTTAGACATTTTTCTTTAGTCAACAATGTAAAAACACATTTATGGTAGATCTGAAATTTGTTTTTTGTAGGGGGTAAAAACAAGGTTGTGGTGTATATAAATGTAGCAATTCTCTAGATTACCATTTCATGGTAGACTGCACACCAAAGCAAGCAACCTGTGTCTTTAACTGGAGAGTGTGGGTGGGTGAGAAGGCCCAAAGTGGGAGGCGGGTGGGGAGCCATCAGCCCCAGAAGTAATCAGATAAAGCTAGTGGCTTGGTATTAGTGTGTTAGCTTTGTCTAAGTCCTAGCATCTTCAATGGGCCAGCCCTCTCTTCATTTGTCACCCCAGCGCACCTTTTGTGCAAATAATTTCCCATTGGTATTACCCAGAGCTTGGAGTCGATAGCCGACTAGCCTCTTCGCTTGTACCATTATTTCCAGCAAGCTTGCTACATCTGCAATAAATCCTGGAGGATTTGGGGGTGGGGAGGACTGAGCAAGTATGAGTGACAGAATGAGGCGATAAGACCTGGATTCAGCTGAAACAAACATTTTTCCATCACGGCCTGATGTGGCCAAGTCACAGCATCTGAAAATTTGATTTGATCACATTTTTGCCAGCTGTCACAGGGAGTTCATGCAAGTTCAAAATGAAGCCATAAGCATTTCTCTCATACTCTATTAGGCTTGCTCATGAGTTCCAGGGATGAGAATCTCTCTTTTCTTAATGTTTCTGTGTGACAATAGAGGTGGGGAGCTGTGGGTATTCAAGAAGAGTTCTCAGATGTGCCCAGGAGCTGTTTCACGTGATAGACCCAGATGGAAAGGCAAGCTCTGGCTTTGTACAGCAATTTTCAGGTGTGAGAGCAAGAAATGTGGTTTAATCAAAACTTCTCATCTTCATTAAAGAGGGGCTACAATGACCTCTTCAAAGCAGAGTTGTTTTTAAGCAAGATTAAATCCATGGCTGTCGCTTAACATACATTTTTCTCCCCTTGGGTTTAATTTTCTCTTCTATCCAGAAAAGCTGAACTCAAAAGTGATGTTTGTTTATTGGCAATGACTAATTATGTCCGTGTGTGTGTGTGTGTGTGTGTGTGTGTGTGTGTGTGCATCTCAATATATAAATGAAGGGAGATAGTCTGACTTCTGAAAAGCATTTTGTACCACTGTCTGTGCACGCTTGGAATCTCAGGATACCCTGCTAGGACTCCCTACCAGTCAGAAAAGTCTGAGTTATGTCTTGATAATAAACAACTCTAAATTTTCAGTGGCTCACACCAACAAATGTTAATGTGTTGATCACGAATCAACTGTGCTCAGTGCCATTTGCCTCCAGGACCTAGTTGGATGGTGAAGCCTCTGACTAGAATGTTGATTTCCTCATGGCAGAAGGAAGAAGGACATGACAAATCATGCAATGACTCTTCAAATCAGTGTTTTTAAGAAACGCTTGTCATTTTCTTTCAGAATTCCTTCACCAAAGTATGACACAAAGCAAAACTTTCCATCCATGTGGCGGGGAACAATAAGAATGTACATGAGGGAAGCAGGATTGCCTGAATGCATGGTGATACAATCTCTGGCAGCCCTCAGTTTCCCCATCTGTAATGAGGGGGCTGGAGATCTCTGTTGCCATTCAGTGGCATTGTGAGGCCGCAGTTCTGGCCTGCTGGAGAGACTCCAGTGCATAGACAGCTCCAGCCATCATAGCATGGCTGATGAATGTGAGGTTCCAATGTGGCTGGCTGAAATGTACGTGGATCACAGCAGAGCAACTTTGTGAAGATAGCCATGCTGACTAGGGTGAGATGATTGGCATTTCCTTGGTAGCTAAGGATGTTGAACATTTTCTCATATGTTTATTCACCATTTGCACTTCTTTTTTCAAGAAGAATCTGTTCAATTCATTTGCCCATTTTTGATTGGATGGACTATTTTTTTGGTGTTTAATCTTTTTGAGCTCTTAGGATATTCTAGATATTAATCCTCTGTCTGATGTATAGCTGTCAAAGATTTTTTTCCCATTCTGTAGGCTTTCTCTTCACTCTGTTAATTGTTTCACTTGCTGTACAGAAGCTTTGTAATTTCTTGCAATGCCATTTGTCAATTCTTGCTATTGTTTCCTGAGCTATTAGAGTCCTTTGCAGAAAGTCCTTGCCTATGCTTATGTCTTAAAGTGTCTTCCCCAGGTTTTCTTCCAGCAGTTTCAAAGTTTCAGGTCTTATATTAAAGTGATGTGAGGATGATCTGGCTGCAACATCTTGTCACCCCATTGATCACCAAGGTTGACTCAGCTGATCTGGCTGGGCAGGTGGGTGTCCCCTTCCTCCTTCACTATTCCATATGCTTCTCTCCAGAAGCTGCACATGCAGTCAAAGAGGACAACCTTGATAGAGGAGGACTGTTTTTAGGCAAGGGTATTATGAGCAGCTGTGGTCCTCTGCTCCAACCTCCAAACAAACTTTCAAGGTTCATTAGGGTTTTAGCTTTCCTTTCCCCAATGACTGATCAATTTGAACACCTTTTCATTTACACATTTGTTATCTGCTTGTTGTTGTTGTTAGGTGCTGTTGAGTTGGGTCCGACTCTTAGTGACCCTACATACAGCAGAATGAAACATTCCCTGATTCTGTGCCAGGCACATGATCTTATTTATGTTTAAGCCCATTGTTGTAGACATTGTATCAATCCATCTAGTGGAGGGTTTTCTTTTTTTGGTTGACCAGCCACTCTCCTGAACATGATGCCTCCTGACTACATGTCCAAAATGCATAAGACACAGTCTAGCCATCCTTGCTTCCATGGACCACTCTGGTGGCACTTCTTCTAGGACAGATTTGTTGGTTCTTTTGGCAGCCCATGGTATATTCAATATTTGTCTCCAGCACCATAATTCAAAAGCCTCAATTCTCCTCCTGTCTCCCTTGTTCAATGTCCAGCTTTCACAACCATGTGGTGCTACTGAAAATACCATGGCATGAGTCATGTGCACCTTCATCTTCAATGTGACATCTTTACTTTTCAATACTTTAAAGAGATCTTTTGCCACAGCTTTTCCAAAAGCAATGCATCTTTTGATTTCTTGACTGCTGCTTCCATGGCTGTTGATTGTAGAACCAAATAAAGCAAAATGTGGACAACCTCAGACTTTTGTCCTTTTATTGTGAAGTTGCATACTGACCCAGCTGTAAGAACTTTTGTTGATGTTGATCACAATCCATACTCAAGGCTATGTTCTTTGATCTTCATCAGTAAATGTTTCAAATCCTGTTCACTTTCATCAAGCAAAGTTGTGTCATTTGCATAATGCAGGTTGTTAATGAATCTTCCTTCAATCCTGATGCTGCATTATTCTTCATAAAGTCCAGGTTCTCAATTCTTTGCTCAGTATAGAAATTGAAGAGAGATGGTGAAAGGATACCACCCTAATGGGTAGGTTTCCTCTTTTTTGAGGAGCCTGTGCTGGTTCATTTTTCTGAGTTATTTTTTTCTTGTTGAAATAAATAAGCTCTTTATATTTTAGATGTATAAATATTAAAATCCGATAAATATTGCAAATATTTTCTTCTACTCTGTGGCTGCCTTTTCATCATCTTCACAAGGTCTCAGAAATTATTTTATTTATTTATTTTTTATTTATTTATTTTTAGCCATAACTGGGAGTTGAACTCAGGGCTTTGCACATGGTTTTCAAGTGCTCTACCTCTGCTATATCCTCAGACCATTTTTAATTTTTAATTTTAATTTTTATTTTGAGATAGGATCTCATTGAGTTATTCCGGTTGCCTTTGGCATCGAACTTGCAATTCTCCTGTTTTGGCCTCTGGGATTACAGACTCTGGTATGAAATTGTTAATTTTAAAGTAATCAATTTACCATTTTTAGGTTCATGCTTTTTTGTGTGTATTGTCAAATATTTTGACCTTAAGTTTGCACGAGTAGGTTAGATTCATATATCCTGTGAAATGGGTTGGAGTTTAGCTCAGTTGGTAGAGTGCTTGCTCTGTGCAATTTGAGGCCCTGGGTTCTCCAGCACTGCCAAAACAGGAGAAGAACCTGGCAGCCCACTCCTGAAAGCAATCCCAAAACAATCAGCCATTGAAAACCCTATGAATAGCAGAAAAGCACTCACATTGTGCTGAAGCACAGTGTTGGGTAGTGTTTCATTCTGTTGTATACAGGGTCGCTATGAGTCAGTCCTGAGCCTATAGCACCTACCAACAACAATCCTGTGACGTATACTGTCTCATTCGGTGCTGTGATGAGAAGATATCCTGTGCTATTCTTTCCAACAACAATAACAACAAAGTAGTTTTGAATATCTGGGAAAAGAAATGATCTTTACCTTTAGTTTAACTTCAAGGTCTTTTTTGTTTTGACCATTGAATCCACAAGAAAGTAGAGTTAGTAATTTAAAGAAAATAGATAAATCAACTTGCAAGGATGTACAAATGTTGTGCAAATTTAACTTTTCAAATTTGAAATCTCTTTTCAGGTGACATGATCATTGCAATAGTCAAAAGGAAAAAGTTAACTCTTAGCAGGAGGAAGCAAAGAAAAATTTTTAGGTATTAGCTGGAAAAATGAACAGATCTAAAGGTTTAATTGAGTTCATGGACTGAAGGTTTTATAATGGGACTGTTTAAAGAAGTTGAGAGTGTTGGGGTCTATTTATAACCTTTCAAGAGCTATGTCACTTAGACCAATGTCTCCCAGAAGTTCCTTAAAGCTATCTCATTGAACATTAGTAAGGCCATTTGACCCTAACATATTCTTTTTTTTTTTTTTTTTTTTTTTTTTTTTTTTTTTTTTTTTTGTGGTACTGGGGGTTGAGCCCAAGGACTTGCACTTGCATGCTTTGCAAGTGCTGGACCACTGAGCTACACCCTCAGCCCATTTTTTTTTACTTTTTTGAGACAGTTGTTGTTGTTAGGTGCCATCGAGTTGGTATCTGACTCATAGCGACCCTCTGTACAACAGGGGAAACACTATTGTCAGTGCTTCTCTGCTGTTCATAGGGTTTTCAATGGCAGATTGATTTTTGGGAGGGGGTTGCCAGGTCCTTCTCCCAAGCCTACAGCTTCTGGTGTTCCCAAGCGGTCTCCTATCCAGGTGCTAACCAGGCCCAACCCTGCTTAGTTTCCGAGCTCTGACAGGATCAGATACCACAGGGCTACAGCTGCAGGCTTTTGAGACAGAGTCTCACTAAATTACTGCCTCTGATCTCAAATTTATGATCCTCCTGCCTCCCCCTCCCAAGTTGCTGGGATTATGGGGCATGCACCACCGTGCCTGGCTGACCCTAACATATTCTTAAATACTAATTCCCCATTCCATGAAGCATCTTCCAGGGCCAAGAATTTGGCATGAATATTGAGGAGAAGGAGACTGAAACTGTGCTTGGAGAGATGGGGCTGGACTTGTGCACTTTGTTGGTTTTGCCAGGTGAAGGAGGAGCTCTTAGGGGGAAAGTGAGCTGGCTCTAAGGCTGGTCTTTTTCCCCTATAATGTTCTTTCTATAAAAAAATAAGGTTTTGCCCTTCCTTTCACCTCTTTTGGCACTCCATAGCTTAGAAGGTTGAGTGCTAGTTTTTTCTAGGGATACATCTCAGTTTTTCAGTGGGCATTGGGTTATACTTATCTGTGCCAAAATCCAAATTTGAGGATCACTGACACCAAGCAATCCTGTCTCTTCTTTGTTACTAACCAGATACCAGGCACTACCTTGTGACTGACCACAGCAGGAAAATTTCATGCTTTCATGTTTGGGAAACCCAATTTGTCATTGTACTACAGCATTGCTATTGGTGATTTCTCTCCCATATGCACTTGTCTCAGGAAGGGATCCCATCATTTTGTTTTACTATGAGTTGCTATGAGTGGGGCCTGACTTGAAAGCCCCTAACAACAACAACAATAATGTAAAATTCAATATGCATTTTTATTTAATTTTTAAAATATAAAAAGCTTAAACTTGATGATGTTGGAGGTAAGTATACATCTGTGAAACCATCACCACATTGTATGCCATAAATCTATTCATCACCTCCAAAAATGTCCTCCCACTCTCTTTTATTATTATTGTTGTCATGAGAACACTTAATATTTACCATCTTGTTGTTGTTGTTGTTGTTGTTAGGTGTCGTCGAGTCTGTATCCGACTCATAGCGACCCTCTGTACAACAGGGGAAACACGATTGTCAGTGCTTCTCTGCTGTTCATAGGGTTTTCAATGGCAGATTGATTTTTGGGAGGGGGTTGCCAGGTCCTTCTCCCAAGCCTACAGCTTCTGGTGTTCCCAGGCGGTCTCCCATCCAGGTACTAACCAGGCCCGACCCTGCTTAGCTTCTGA
>VMDO01016064.1:6154-49157 GCA_007922755.1 Pedetes capensis | reverse complement strand
ATTTCATGTTTGTCGATTGAAAAAATACTATTAAAGTAATAATATTCTATATTAATGTACAGATTGAACACAATCCTTATCGAAATATCAGCTGGATTTTGTGTAGAAATTGATGAGCTAAACCTAAAATTCACATGGAAATGAAAAAGATCCAGAATAGACAAAACAGTTTTAAAATCAAAGGAGAACTCACACTTTCCAACTTCAGCACTATAAAGTTTTCATAAGCCAGGCAGTGTAATGCTAGCATAGGGATATACATGTAGATCAACAGGACAAAATCAAGAGTCTATATAATAAACTGTTACATTTATGACCTACTGATTTGCAACAAAGGTATCAAGATGATTCAGTGGGGGAAAATAATAGGCTCTCCCATAACTGGATACCTACATGCAAACAAATGAATTTGGGCCTCCACTTGAACCACGTACAAAGAAAATATAAAGGTAAATCTTCATAACTCTGGCTTTGCCCATATATTCTTAGCTGTGACAACAACTACACAAGCAACAAAAGAAAAAGTAGATAAGTTGGACTTCATCAAAATTAAATACTGTCATATTTCACAAGTAACAGGTCCATCAACAGGTGAATGGATAAGGAAAATGTGGGTATATACACCATGGAATTTTATTCAGCTATAAATAAGGATGAAATTATGGCATTTGATGGAAAAGGGATAGAACTAGAGATTGCCATTTTAAGTGAAATGAGTCAGAATCAGAAAGACAAATACCACATGTCTTCTCTCACATGTGGCTGCTAGATTTCAATATATATTCAGTATTTCATTATATAGGTCATGAAAGTAGAAGGGGATTATGTAGGGGAAGGAAAGAGACTACAGAGAAGGAGGCAATTAGAAGGGGCAATAAGGGCAATGGGGAAAAGCAAGAGAAATATCACATACTTTGCTCTCAAAGGCAAAATCTGGATTTATATATGATATAAATATAAATACATTTACATATAAACAAGGCAACAAAGCTTGAATGTAGAAGATGGACCATTCGTGGGGAGGAAGAGGATCCGATGGAGGGAGAGCTGTCATCAAAGGGTAATGGGGAAGGTGAACATGAATCATGTACAATGATATGCATGTTTGAAAATGTTATAATGAAACCCATTAAGTTGTACACTAAAAATTATTAATAAAAAGGATTTGGGAAAAAATTAAAATATGACCCACAGAATGAGAGAATATACTACAAATAGGTCTAGTGCCCAAAACACACACAAAAAATTAACAGCTCAACAAAAACAATAAATAATCTAGTTGTATAGTCTTATGTATTACAAGTTTAGTATTTGTTCCATTTTAATTTGATTTTATCAAAATTAAATACTTCTGTACTTCAAAGAATCATATATATTATATGATTTTATTCATACAAAATGTCTGGAATAGGTAAGTCAATATTGACAGGGTCACCAGGGCCTGGGGACAAAGGTGAATGGAGACTGACTGCTAATAAGTAAGGGCTTTCTTTTTGTGCTGATGAAAAGGTTCTGGAATTGGATAGTGGTTACAGGTGCACAACATTGTGAATACACTAAAGCCATTGGTTATATATTTTAAGAAGGCTGAATTTTGTTGTATGTGAAGTATATATCAATAAATCTATTATTTTTAAAACAGCAAAATCATAAGTCTAACAACCAAATAGGAGAAACATCCTAAATATTCAGTTTTTTCTAGTCCAGCTTGCAGGACCAGTAGCTCAATTCCTTTTTCTTCAGCACTTGCCCCAAGTATTTCCTCATTTCTTTTCCTGTGGCAAAATTATTGTATTTACCAGTCAGCTCTGTACTGAATCAAAAACACTGCAGGTTCCAGAGTCTAGACTTGTCACATCTTCTATATAGACCTGCCCTCATGTTATGCTTGCAAAGAAAACAACAACTCCTACAAACAGGAGTCAGACAAGACTCAATAAACAATCTTAGGCAATAAAGAGAAAGGAAAATATTGGATCACAGGCAATATGTGCATGAGTGGCCTCATTGTTCCCAAAATTTTTCTTACAGTTTATAATACTCAAGGAAACCTACACATCTCTCCTCCTACTTTCTTCCACCATGATATACTGGGGAATATTTTGTAGTCTTCTAGTTAGATTTTCACCTATTACCAATTCACAGTCACAAATCTAATCCAAAATCAATAAAAATTAGCAACCAGGGAATGTTCTAGAGCTTAATCTGTCACCTGTTCTAATATTAAACAGATTTTGCCATTAAGAAAAATTTCCAACACTTAATTTAGCTTTCTCATGCTTCACATAAACTAAATTACTTCTTGTTAATCCTCATTGGAGATTAATAACAGATACTGTTAATTTATATTTAGAAAATATTCCCAAGAATGAAACACTAATAGTAACTAGGATTGATTTAGAAGATGATTGATCATTAGCATCCAAGTTTATTTTAGTTAGTTAGTTAATTAGTTAGTTATTTTTTGTGACAAGGTCTCAATATGTAACCCATGCTAGACTTGAACTCACAATCTTCCAGTTTTAACTTCTTGAGTGCTGGGATTATAGGCTTGTGCCACCATACCCAGCTCCAAGTATTTTAAATCCCTCTATAGATAAACTAGGGCTGGGATTTAGCTCAGTTGGTAGAGTGCTGCACTGCAGTCTCTGAGGCCCTGAGTTCAATTCTCAGCACTGCAAAAATGGGAGAAGGACCTGGCAATCCACTCCCAACGCAATCCCAGAACAGTCAGCCATTGAAAACCCTATGAGGGTTGCTATGAGTCGGATACCGACTCAACGGCACCTAACAACAACAACATGGATAAACTACGGGTGAAGGGCCTGGCAATCCACTCCCAAGGCAATCCCAAAATAGTCAGCCATTGAAAACCCTATGAGGGTCGCTATGAGTCAGATACCGACTTGATGGCACCTAACAACAAGTAACATAGATAAACTGGTCAAGGGACTCTGGGTAAAACTGCATAAGTAGTGTAAAGAGATAGTTAAAGAAGTAGAATTTAGAGCGAGCCGTTGTAAATTAAAAAGGCCACAAAAACTGGGTGTGGTGGAACGCATCTGTAATCCCAGCAACTCTGGAGGCAGAGGGAGGTGGATTGTGAATTCAACACCAGAGGCAGCCTTCGTAACTTAGTGAGACCCTGTCTCAAAATAAAAAGTAAGAAGAACCGGCTGGAGGTGCAGCCCAATGGTAGAACACATGCAAAGAATATGCTAGGTCCTGGGTTCAACTGTCAAGTATCAAAAAAAGAGAAGCCACATAAATTACCTTCCATAAGCTAACAGAGTGAGAGATTCAGGTAAGTACCACTAGCCACTGTAAGCTCCTCTAAGAAGTAAAAAACTTGAAAACACTTTTACCATGAATTATCCCCACCATCCTGCCCAGGCCACCTTACCTAACTGAAATTGATTGGAGACATTCCCGCATGTTTGCATTATCTCTGGGCTATTCCATCCTAAGGGATATAATGCACAGCCTGAGCTTATCAGCAGTCCTGAAAAGAAAAACATATACAGAAATAGAAAAATATAACAGTTTTTCTGTCATCCCAATATCACCCTTGGATTAACTCCGCTAAAATTCTGCTTCTTCCACTCAGACTTTACACTTCCCTTTTTACTCTAAATTTCTATGATACTGCCAACTCAACAGGGTTTCTTTGCCATGTTATATAGGTAGTGGAGTGCAGTAAAGAGCGGAGGTGATGACAATTCATAATGAAAAGGTAGTATGGGAAGTTGAGCTATTGAGGTAGACCAAACTATATCTTACAGCCAAAATACTGTGGGTTTGTTGTTGATGATGATGTTGTTGTTCATTCATTTGTTTTGAGACAGCATTTCACTATGTAGCTTAGGCTAGCCACAAATTTGCTATCCTCCTGCTTTAGCCAAGCCCTGGGATTACAGGCATGCACCACCATGCCCAGCCAATTGAAGTATTTTTGACAATAACTTACAAGGCTGAATTGGTTTCTCCAACCTCATAACTTGGTCTGGTTTACAGAGAACAATAGTGAAGAGACCAATTTTTGTTGTTAGGTGCCGTCAAGTCGGTATCCGACTCATAGTGACCCTCATAGGGTTTTCAATGGCTGACTGTTTCGGGATTGCCTTGAGAGTGGATTGCCAGGCCCTTCTCCAATTTTTGCGGTGCTGGGAATCAAACTCAGGACCTCAGAGACTGCAGCGCAGTGCTCTACCAACTGAGCTAACTCCCAGCCCGAAGAGACCAATACTGTTACCTAAAATCCAGCTTTTTCCTTTTCTTTTTCTTTTTTTCCCCCTGTGGTACTGGGTGTTGAACCCAGGCCTCATGCATGATTTTCACGTGTCCTACCACTGAGCTGCACCTCTAAGTTTTTATTTTGAGGCAAGGTCTAAATTACACCCACTGCCTCTGGCCTTGAACTCATGATCCTCCTGCTTTTACCTACTGAATTGCTGAGATTACAATCATGCACCATCATGTCGACCTAAATCCAGCTTTTTCTAAGTATCAGGAATGCCCCTAATAGCTGGAAGTAGGTCTTGAGTCCCATAACTTGGAGTCAGCTGCTAAACTGACATCTACAAAATACATACATGCTGAGGAGGCTTCTCTTGGTTAGTCCCTATTCCTCAAAACGTCACTTCAACCACATGCCAAGTATCCCTCCTTTCTTCAGCTTTTAATAGCCTTCACTATGCCTCTTTCATTTATCCCCCTTTGGTTTAGGTCATTTAGTCACTACAAGGAAACTCTCTGGGACCTTAGTGATAATCTTACTCTTCCAACCAGAGATACAAGTCTGTGTCTGCTTGCCACCACTGACATCTGAGAGCAACTGCTTCACATCATAGCTCTTTCTTCCTACCTAGAGGGTTACTTTTTGTTGATGTTGCTTTTGGGGATAGGGCCTCACTGTGTAGCCCAAGCTGGCCTAGAATTCACTACATAGACCAGGCTGTTCTCGAACTTACTCTCCAGCCTCAGCCTCCTGAGTACTGGGATTAGAGGCATGCACCACCACACCCAGTGTAGATGTTTACATTTTATAGCCTATGACCCTATCTTGCCTTTTGCCATGGTGAGGTGGACCAAGCATTGTTACCTCACGAAAGTGCAACCAAATTCACTAGCTAGCTAGTAATGGGTGATATAGTACCCTGGCATGAGATTAGCTGGACAAGATTCTTACATCTGGAAATTTTAATCAAGAAAATGATCTGGGTGTAGTATTACAAGCCCATAATCCCAGCACTCAGGAGGCTGAGGCAGAAGGATTGTGAGTTCAAGGCCAGCCTGAGCTACATAGTGAGTGCAAAGGCAGTTTAAATTACATAGCAAGTTCTTGTCTCAAAAAGAAAGAAACAAACAAACATAGAGATGTTGAGCTAATTAATCAATAGTACAGAAGTTGGCAATAATAAATATCAGGAGGTAGAATTAAGGCTGTGTCAAACGAAAGCCAAGTTCAATTCAAAGTTATGAGTGCACATCAATTCTAAGAAATGTGAGCAAACTGATTTGTAGAGGGAGACTATAGTAAAAAAGTGAAACGAAACAGACACACCATGAGAAAAACGCTTTACTGTCCATGAAAGAGCTAAAGAGAAACCAGTCTCTGATGGGTTTCCAGTCTCACTTTTCATATGTCATAATAAACTCCCTTTTCACTGACAGAACTCAAGTGAGTATCTGTTATTTACAACCAAAAGAACCTGATTATAAGATCAACATACTTGAGTGCCACACTAAAGGACATGGAAAGGACAACTGCCGTGAATGAGGATGCAGAAAGGAACACATAATGCAGAACTGCCACAGAGAAGGTATTTGATCTGTGGGAAGTGAATGACATATTTCTAGGTTCTACAGCCCTGGAGATCATCTGGACAGTGAAAGGCAGCACTCTAGGGATTATAGTCTTCAATTTCCCTT
Source organism: Pedetes capensis (assembly GCA_007922755.1). Taxonomy (NCBI): domain Eukaryota; kingdom Metazoa; phylum Chordata; class Mammalia; order Rodentia; family Pedetidae; genus Pedetes; species Pedetes capensis. Next base: position 43,226 of record VMDO01016064.1, on the reverse strand, counting down.
CTCTTTCCTCACTGAGGATGGTTCCATATATATTCTAAAAAGCTTACAAGCCTACTTTGCCTTCAGGTGAGTTCTTTAGCAAACAGACATCGAAATAGCCTCTAAGTGTGCCACATGGCAACCAGCTTTTCCCAAAACCCAGTGTTGTTTTTGATAGGTACCATCAAGTCAGGTCCAACTCATAGCAACTCTGTGTACAACAGAATGAAACACTACCTGACACGGTGCCATGCCTGGCACTATATATGACATAGTGCTTCTCTGCTATCCATAGGGTTTTTGATGGCTGATTGTTTTAGGAATGGGATTCTGGGTGCTTTTCTCAAGCCTACAGCCCTCGATATTGCCAGGCAGACTCCCACCCAAGGACTAACCAGGCCCAAGCCTGCAGCTCAAGCAAGATCGTATGTGGGATGGTATGGCTGTAGACACCAATACCCAGTAAGTCACCAGAAAAAGACAAGAACCTTAAGAAGGAGCAAGAAAGGGCCAGGTGTGGTGGCACACACTTGTAATCCCAATGACTTGGGAGACAGAGGCAGAAGGATTGTAAATTTGAGGCCAGAGGCAGCCTACACAGTGCCACTTAGTGAACCCCTGTCTTGAGATAAAAATACAGTAGTAGCCCAAGTACTGCAAAAATAAAAAAGCAAGAAAGATTTGTTTTGTTTCTTGTTTTATTTTGTTTTTGTATGTTATTAAAGGCTGAACCCAGGTCCTTGCACATACTTTCCAAGCACTTTACTGCTGGACAGCACCTCCAGCCCCCTTTTTATTTTTTATCTCGAGATATGTTCTGGCTAAATTATACAGGCTGCCTCTGGCTTTCAACCTGCAATCCTTCTGCTTCAGCTTCCCAAGTTGATGGAATTATAGGTGTGTACCACTGTGCCCAGAACAAGAAGGGTTTAAACAGGGGACTAAGGAAAACTTACTGACAATAAGAATTTTACAAACTAAAAGAATGGCCGAGTGTGGTGGCTCATGCTGTAATCCCAGCAATTCAGGAGGCAGAAGCAGGAGGATCACAGGTTGGAGGCCAGAGGTAGCCTGTGTAACTTAGCAAGACCCTGCCTCAAGATAAAAAATAGAATAAAACAGGGGCTGGGGTGCAGCCCAGTGGTACAGCACTGTGTGAGGCCAAGGGTTCAACCCCCAAGTACTGCAAAATAAATAAAACAACAACAACAAAAACCCTACAAGAATGACAAGCTATGGTTAGAAATTCCCTTCAGTGGAAAGCTTAAATTAGAAAGCACTCTTATCTGTCTCATAGTCTTACAGGAAATCAAACTGATTACTTGAAGACCTTTCTGGGCTTTGGAATTCATCCAGTTGCAATAGAATAATATCCCTATTTTTTGGTCATAGATAAGTTGAAATCCTGTGATACAAGGAGGAAGCCCAGAGTATGCACAAGGGGTTCATCTGAAACTGGAAGTGAAGATGAAGCCTTTTCCTGCTTTAGTTTACACCCTTGGTGAGAAGAATTAATACAGACTGAGCTCTCCCACACAGACTAGGATGAGCAAGAGATCTTTAAAGAACATCTGCTCTACTTCCCAATCTCCACATTCAGATCCCTGGGACTGACAAGATCTCTGGCTGCTCATGCAGGAACTAGTGCCCACCAAGTACTTTTCTTGACACAGTAAGGGGACTCTTCCTCCTTCCTCAGCCTCCATGCTCCTCAGTCCTCACCATGCCATGAAATCAGGTCAGGGATTACCTCCTCCTCCAGGAGGCCTTCCCTGACCAACCCAAGTCCCCAGGCTAAGTTACCTGCTCTTCTTCTCTGTTCTCAGAGCACCCTGTGCCTACCCCAATGAGTAAATAGCCTGTGATATATGTTCATCCCAATGCTTCATCATTTGCTTTCCTCTTGAGGGTGTACTTCTTCAAGGCAGGGTCCATATTTATCTTCAACTCTATATCCTTGGTACCTGGTACATAATAAGTGCTCAATAAGTTCATCCATTTCATTGTATGTTTTGCCTACATAACAGACTGCTTCTTTTGCCCATACTCTCCAAGGCAGGAAGGAAGCCTTCTGAATGGCTTTACATAACAGGGTTGGGCCATCATCCTAGATATCTGATATAACCATAGAACCTTAGAGAAGAAAAGGTTTTTGGAGCTTACCTACTTTGATTCCTCCCTGTAATGGATAGGGATGTTGAGACCCTGAGAAGGAAAGTGATTTACCCAAGGTCATAGATCCAGTCACAGGCAATACTTTGTCTCACTGAACAGAAAGATCATCAACCCGTGAGGCCCGATTTTTCCACAGGTGGTTGTCTAGGACTGATTAACTTTTTGCAAGAATATCTCTAGTGGGCCCTAGGAATTTTGCAGGTGTTAGATCTTGACAGAGAGCACAATATAATGGCCTAAGAAAGTGTTTCCAGAAGAGGATCAGCAGGGGGTGGGTAAAAGGAGGCAATGGGGGTAAATATGATTAAAGTACACTTTATGCATGGATGAAAATGTCATAATGAAATCCATTATTTTATACCATTAATAATATACACTAATAAAAAAGGAAGGTGAAGAGGGGAGGGAGGGAAGGGGAGAGAGAGAAAGAGTCCTAGAATCACCCTGGTCCTGAGTTCAAATTCCACATATCCCATCATGAAGCCATGTGCCTTCAGGCAAGTTACTTGATATTCCTGTGCCTCAGTTACCCCATTTAAAAAATGGAAATAACAATAGTTCTCTATCTTTCACAATGTCCCAACAATCAATGAGATTAATATATATAAAATGGCATACAGAAAATACTCAACTAAGATTTACTGTTATTAAATAGCTGCCTTTCCCTGTGGCTCCTCTCCCAGTTTCTGCCTACATTACTTGTGCTAATTTCTTCCTCACTTCTTTATCTTCATGACAAAGAGCTAAAAAGCCAAAGTTGAACAGTACTCAATTGAAACCCTACTTCCTTGAGGTTGTTGTCTTGCAATTTTGCAGAGGTATCTGGCGAGAGACTGAGTCTCTGTGAGGCATGTGGCTTGCTGCAGTACACAGAGCCCAGTGATCTGCCCTGCCTGCCCTCCCATCCCCCAGCCTCTCAGATAGGTGGCTTTCAGATAGGTGAACACATTAGGTGATAAATATACCTCTTGGACATATTTGACTTGTAACTGACAGCAAATCCTATTACTTTTGATCATAGATGGAGAGAAATGCCTTGGGGAGCACATTAAAATAAAAACACGCTCACAAGAAAATTCATCCTCAATTATATTTGTCCCCAACAATTCTTCTCATCAATTTGTGATTGTGAAGATGTGCTTCAAACAGCAACAGGGAAGTTATTTTTCAGTCCCTGCCACCATCTGGAAGAGTGGGGGCTTAATGAAAACGTGGATTCTTGGTATTTGATGTAGTAACTGCAGCTTAGGAATATACATTTTAAAGACACTCTGTGAGGTTGATGTCCCTGGTCCTGATATCAACACTTGAGAAAAACATCACTAAAAAGATTAACAGTAGAAGATCTGGTGGCAGCAAAAACAAATTTAAATCCCAGCCCTGTCACATTAGCTGTAACTTTGGCTCATATTTCTCTTATACGTCATTGCTAACTCTCAGTTTTAATGTTCCTCCCCCCATATATACCCGTTGGAGAACTTGGTCCAAGTGCATATGTTCAATTGGGTACTTTTCTAGCATCACATGCCTATAGGAAGGGAAAGAAAACCCTTGAGTGTCTTCCTATCCTTCTCCTACTGTACATGGCAGATGTCCAATGGGCTGCCATCTCATTTTCCTTCCTCAGCTCTTCCCCGCCATGAGACTTTCCTATCATAAAATGTACCAAATGCCCTCCCCAAACATGATCACTGTAGTTTGAATTCACTGCACTGACCAAGCCGAGACCTGGAGTGGGACACTTACTCAGCTTTGGCCTTTGTGACAACCTCAACCCCAATACAAACCCTCAGGTGCAAAATCTCAGATATAGCCCTCTCACCAGCTATATCCCAACTGCCCTCCACCTTCTCCTGCTCCAAGAATGACTATTTTCCCATATGCAAACAGCTATATAACCCCCTCCCAACTATACATTCTTAATTAGGTACATGTCTTTTGTCTCTGGCCAGCACTAGTTTCCTCACTGGGTGTTAGCAGCCCTCTTCATCCCCGCATCCCATTCATTAGTGCTACTGTTCAGTCAGCAGCCATTACTTCCACTGCACACCCCCACGCCCCAGTCCCCTGTCTTTGCATGGTTGCCAATCCTTCTTTCCAATTATGGTTCTTTGGTAGTCTAAGTTTATGACCCTGAGCAGAAGTGCAGTATGGGTTAATTTGTTATGACTTTGCCCAGTTTATTATTCTTACAGTAACTTCAATTCAAATATAACTCTGGAAAATTTACAAGCCTTCCCTCTGACTATATCTCAGTTCTCCTTGGCAGGGGAACTCACTCATTACTTTGAGCCCATATTCTCTTTCAGAGTTGTAAGATAGTACACATCTGTTAGAGATGTTGAAAGCAGATCAATAAAGGCTTTACACAGAGTTGCATTGGACTTTGAGAGATGGGTAAATACTTACAGGCAGAAATGTTGAAAACGGGGTGGGGGAAATTCCAGAGAGATGCAACACAATGAACAAAGCTAAGCAGAGATTCTTAAATTTTAGTGTGTACTGGAATCATACTGGGAAATGATAAAAAGGAAATCCAAGACAGTAGCTATCTCTGTGGTGGGGACCAGGGAACGTGGTCAGGATATGAAGAAGTTTTCACTATGTTGCAATATGCTATTTTTTCCTAATGTATTATCAAAAATAAACTATCTCAAGAGACTGTGTAAAATGCAGATTAGCAGGCCTCCTCTGGTTAAACTCTATGCATTAAGGAATCTGCATTATCAAATGCCACAGGTAATTCTTATGCAAGTATTTCATGGACCATTCTGAAAAACACTGTGATAGCATTTCTTTCTGAAAGGAAAAAGAAAACTCAAGAACACCATTGCATAAAGCCTAAGACTGGGAGTTGGAAGCCCTGGACAATATCTCTGCATTGCTCCATTTTACTATGTGAATCTTTGCTACTATGTTAAACTCTTTGAATATCATTTCCCACACAGAAAACCGCTTCTAAATTTCTTGCTCAGCACAGGAAGGATAAATAACATGATGTCTCATAAAACTTTGGAGGACTTTGAAGGAAATGCATAGTTTCCAGAGAGGATAATGATTTTCTCTTTTTAAATTAGCATGTATTCATTGTGCAAAATGATGGACTTCATTATGACATCTTCATACATGTACCTCATGTTCTTTGTTCATATTCACTCCCATTATCCTCTCTTGTCCCTCTTCCCCACCTTCTGCTCATGCCCTTCCTCCTCACCAAATAATCCCTCTATTACTTTGATGTCATATATGTACCCACACACATATATGTACATTGTTGTTGTTAGGTGCCATTGAGTCAGGTCCAACTCATAGCAACCATATGCAGAACAGAACAGAACACTCCTTGACACTGTGTCATGCCCGGCACCATGTCAGTGCTTCTCTGCTATTCATAGGGTTTTCAAAGGCAGATTGTTTTGGGCGTGGATTGCCTGGAGCCTACAGCACCTGGTATTCCCAGGTGATCTCCCATTCAAGCACTAACCACGATGACCCTGCTTAGCTTCCAAGACCAGGCGGGATCAGGTGCCAGGGTACTACAGCTGCAGATACACACACACACACACACACACACACACACACACACACACACACATCAGAGAGGTGTATATATGTCTGTGTGTGTATGTGTACATGCATATCAGGGATGCCAAAAAACTACACATTTTTAGAGAAATTATGTATTACTTTTAAAAGTTTAATTAAAATACAGTAGCAATATGTAGTATGACATTCTGGATTATATTTCTACTATCACATTACAACAAGCATACGATGCATTCTTAAAAAGCAAAATGGAAAGTTTTAATCTCAAGATATGTATAGTTTTATGGCATCCTCTGTATGTGTGTATGTGTGTGTGTGCATATATATTTATATATATATATATATATATATATATGGTTGTTGTTTTTAGGTGCTGTCGAGTCAGTATCCGACTCATAGCGACCCTCATAGGGTTTTCAGTGGCTGTTTCGGGATTGCCTTGGGAGTGGATTGCCAGGCCCTTCTCCCTTTTTTGCCGTGCTGGGAATCGAACTCGGGACCTCAGAGACTGCAGTGCAACGCTCTACCAACTGAGCTAAATCCCAACCCATACACACACACACACACACACACACACACACACACACACACACATATACACATATACACACACATATTATATGTTGTTGTTGTTGTTGTTGTTGTTTTTGTTGTTGTTGTTAGGTGCTGTCAAGTCAGATCCAACTCATAGTGACCCCCATAGGGTTTTCAATGTCTGATTGCTTCGGGATTACTTCAGGAGTGGATTTCCTTGTCTTTCTTCCAATATATTATATTATACATGGAATATATATTCCACATGTAAGATAAAACGTGGTATTTGTTTTCTGAGTCTGGCTTATTTTGCTTAACATGATGATTTCCCCTTCCGTCCACTTTTCTGCTAATGACATAATTTTGTTCTTTATGGCTGAATTAAATTCCATGGTATATATGCCACATTTTATTTATCCATTTATCTGTTGATAGACATCTAGGCCAATTCTATAACTTGGCTATTATGAATAGTTTCCTTTTAATTGACACATAATAAGTGGCTACAGAGTTATAGTTAGGAGGAGTAAGTTCTGGTATTCTAGTGCACAGCAGGGTGAATGTACTTAGCAATAACTATAATAACTATTACTATTATATATTTTAAAATAACTAGAAGTGACATTTTTGAATGTTCTCACTACATATAAATGATAAATGTTTGAGGTGATAAATATGCTAATTCCCCTGATTTGATTATTAAAAAATGTGTATATGAATTGTAAGATAATAGTTTTTAGAAAGATGGCACCTTTCCTGAACTGAAGTTCTCAGTTGTCTCTCTCTAGTGGCAACTTTCATTTAGCCCAAAGCATGTAGTGTTAAGACTCTACATAGAAAAAAGCATTGGTGCCTGTCTGCATGCGTTAAATTCTGTTCCCTTAAGAAAAAAAATGCAATGGTTCTCTTTTGGGTTGGGGAAAGGGAACATAGCATACACATCAGAGTCACTGGGGACATTTTTCAAAACATGAAGCCTTTCACCTGTTGCTGTATATGCTGGCATGGAAAAGGAGACTGGAGAGTTAGGGAGTTCACGTTCTTTTAAGCACTCCAGGTGATCTCAATACATTCTCTATTCTAGAAAGATTCTTGGCCTCCCTCAAGTAACCTGATCCAAGATCTTACACTTTTGTCCTGCCAAGAAGTTCCTTACATTTACTTCTCACCTATTTCTTCTTTGTTTAGCTCTCACTGAAGATAGAGGATAATGCACAAGTGTCTTGCATATGTACACACAGGGGAATGTGAATAATGACCATGTTTTCAGGGACCAGAGGCCAGCTGTTTGGAAACTTCAGCATTCTCAGAGTTGAAATAATCTCCTAGCCAGATGTTTCCTTCACTGATTGGAGCAGGGCACAAAGGTCCCAGTGGAAGGCTCTCTGGACCCTAGGCTTGTCCAGCTGGATCAGTTGCAGGTGGAGCAAATGGGACCCAGGGGCCCCATCAGGTCACCTTGCTGAGTATGACTCAGCCCAGCAGCTCTTTATTTCTTCCTGTCTCTCCTACTTCCCACCACTCATCTCTGTGGGCAGCCGCCAGACCAGAGAACAAGAGTCAGGCAGGGGGAGGAGGTAGTTCTTAATGGATACTCCATCTCTTCAGTGGTTTGGGGTCTGGCAGAGATAATCCAGACTTAAAACATATTGGCTGCTCCTCCGACATGTTTCAGTTAATGCACTAGCTGTGGAGAAGCAGCCTGGCCTGGAGCAAAAAAATCAATTCCCTTCAGCTAAACAACAAGCTTAAACTTAACCCCCACAGCTCTTTCTCATGTACTTTTATCCATGGAGCGCCGAATGCTGCCCAGGATTGGCTTCTTCCCCTGGTAGAGCCCATCTCTGAGGGTTGGACCCATGATATGTAAAGATCCATAGGTGATGGTCATGTGCCAAGGGACTCCTAGAAAATATGATACATCCAAGCAGTCTTAATAATTCCTTCACATTTCATATAACCTCTACAGCTACTAGTCTCTAAAGAGGAAGCAGGAATGGCTACTAGTTGTCACATTACATATAAGGAAGTTGCAGAGATCTAGAAATCTATGTCTGTATGATTTCTCTGCCCAGAGATAAACCTGGTAGCACACCTTGGTCTTGACCCTTTCCAAGACTACTATCAAAGAGCACTTTATTCTTGAACTTTCAAGACACTCATCTCAATGTAAAAAAATGTGACTATATTCCTAAGGGTAAGCACTTTAGGGAATACAGAGTGACAGAGTCATTTAAAAATAAAATTTTATTTGTGTTTTGATTTTCTCTATATCACACCTTTCAGCCAAAGTTTTATGCCTCTCATCCTGGAAATGGCCAAATCCCCATTACCTTTCCACATCCTTCCTTACCAATTTTCTTTGAGTTTCTAGACTTGGAAGGCAAGATCAACTGAAATGCATCACAGGAAGAACTGTGAAGGTTTAATAAAAGTCTCACTCAAGCCCCAAGGAGGAAGCAAGCTGAGAGAAGGAGCCGCTCTTAATTCTTAGAAACTGATGGAGCCTGTTGCCATTGGCCTTCTGACTTCTGCCACTTGGTCCCTGCTCACTTTCTGCTGGAAAGTCTTAAAAATGCTAGTGGGGCTAAATTGTCACTCTTCTATTGGAAGATTGTTCAGGGACCTAACAGACTTGCATGGAAGCCTAGAACAAAAGGAAAGGATGGCAACTAACCTAGGTGTCACATGCCCAACTTATCCGAACATACACTAGATATAACTTTAGCTGTGCATTCATTCTTTCTACAGTTACTGAACACCTGTTCTGTGCCAGGCACAAAGGTGGGTCCTGGGGCTATAAACATGAAGTATAAGCACCACTTCTTTCTCCTGTCAGTCAGTGTCAACTTGTTAAAGTACTATTTCCATGCAAGTGCTGAATTAACTATACTATACACAAGAATACAGGTAAAAGGTGAGCCTAACATTGATTTGTAACACCCAAGGAGTTCCCAAAGAGAAAATCATTGGCTTTGATCAGTTTAGCATCTGGCTTTGGTATCACAGTTTTCAAGGGGAAGAAATAAAGTAATCTAATTTTACTTTTTGCTGTGTCTAGAAAACCATTAGTAGCTAAAGAGTAGGAAAATTCAGAGATGAAGGTGGCTAGAATGGTAACATAGATTTCAAATGTATCCAATGGGTCTGAACAAAACAGGAACAGGAAAGAATGAATCACCTTAACTAGCACAACAAGCAGGCCAGGAACCATGGTATTAACTCAGGTTTTCTCAGTCTCTGCTGTACTAGCATTTAGGACTGGATATGTCTTTGTTGTTGGGGTGGAGGGGTATCTTCTTGTGTGTCATAGGATGTTTAGCAGCATCATTCACCTTTACCCACTGGATGTCAGGAGTACCCTGCCCAAGTTTTCATAATCAAAAATGTCCACAAATATAACCAAATGCCCTCTGGTAGGGAGAGAGGATACACTACCAGGCCCCATTCCCATTGAGAATCACTGCCTAAGCTCATCACTACCATCTCACTCCAAGGCCACCTGAGTGCAGTCATTGGAAACAAGAAAGAAAGAAAATTTAGATCTGAATTATATTGTCAGGGGGCAAATTCAATGGAAGTGAATCACAGGAAAGGTCATGTCATTTGCCCACAAGAGCCACAGAGCAAAGTGGTAAAGATACAGAAGTGGAATCCATGTTTCCTAGCTCTACTCACCTATACTGTGATGCTAATAGAGACAGTAAAGTTAATGAAGTGTATGATGATTCTAAAGCTCTGTAATAATAAGACACTTAAGCAGTAGGTTCTCCTAGCACTTTTTCTAGGGCCCCATCTAGGTAACAAAATAGCATAAATATTTACATACACATTTGCCTGCCTGTCGAAATTTACTTTTTCTTCTCAAAGTTCAAATTATACTTTTCCCATTGCCTTTCTGTGGTCTGCAACTTTTGTATTTTACTCTTTCTTTGACCATCCCCAGATGGCTAGCAGCCCAGGGTGACTGCATAGGGGAAAGGATAAGTAGGGTGAATCACGGCTACAAGAAATCTGGGTATACTAAGTTAATGGCTGCCAGACAGTGCTAGCCTTAAAAGTGGGCCAAATAAGCAGTCACCTATAGTCTGCCTGGAATCTAGCATTTTACTATTAAAGATGAGTTTCTTTGTAGAAGACTATTAGTAATTAGTACCTGTGTGTATGTGCTTATCAGATCTCTGTCCTCTGAGACAACTAACTGAGAGCAAGGTTCTTAGGGATCAAGTTTATATATGAGCAGTAACACTAAAGCACATTTTGCTATCACAGGAAGGCAGAACTGAATAATAATCTTTTTAAAGTTTTTGCACTGAGAACTATTATAGTGAATTTAACTGTATTCTAAACAGTGAACTCTGTAGTGAATTGAGTATTTTGTCTGATTTTATTTTTATTTTTAATTGACACCTAATAATTATACATATTTATGTGGTACAGGAGAAAATTAGGTACACATACAATCAGCCATTGAAAATCCCATGAGGGTCTCTATGAGTCAGACTTGATTTGAAGGCACCTAATAATAACAACAACACACAGTGTATTATGATCAAATCAGAATAATTAGTGTCCCCATCTCCTTAAACACTAATCATTTCCTTATGTAGAGGAACTTCAAATTACTACAGTTCTGGTTCACATATTTATGAAACACTTACTGAATTGTTGGTGGTTATAGTAACTCTACTGTTCTGTAGAACACTAGAACTTCCTCCACCTATCCAAGTATATTTTGATACCTTTAATCTAACCTCCTTATATCTCACTACCTTCCTCTCCCGCCTACCATATGTTGTTAGGTCCCATCAAGTCAGGTCCAACTCACAGCGACCCTATGTACAAAAGACTGAAACACTTCCCAACACTGTACCATGGCCAGCACTATGTCAGTGCTTCTCTGCTATTCATAAGGTTTTCACTGGCTGATTGTTTCAGGATTGTTTTAGGAACAGGCTTCCATGTCCTTCTCCCATTTTTGTGGTGCTGGGGATCAAACCCAGGGCCTCAGCACATGCAGAGCAGCACTCTACCAACTGAGCTAAAACCCAGCCTCCTCCTACCCTATAGTTACCACTCTTCTCTCCTACTTTGAGATCAGGTTCTGGATAGTATTCTTAAATGGGAATCCTGAAGGTAACAAAAATCAAAGCTAAGAGACATATATCAACTCTACCTACCAGTCATGGGAGAAGGACCTGGCAATCCACTCCCAAGGCAATCCCGAAGCAGTCTGCCATTGAAAACCCTATGAGGGTCGCTATGAGTCAGATACCAACTTGAGCGCACCTAACAACAACAACAACAACAACCTACCAGTCAATTTTGCAATGACTAAAACCCTGATGTACTTTGCACTTTGAGAAGCCCTAGACAAGGAATTTCAGAAAAGCGCCCATTAGAAAGAATAAGGAAACTTGAAATAAGGAGGTTAGGAAGATGGCAGACTACTCCATTACTCTGTGAATGAAAAGTACCAGGGTAACAAAGGAGAAACCCTAATCCCAGGCAAGAGAAAAAGTGTATCATAAAACACACTAAATGTGATACTACAACCCAATTCATACAGAAAAAAAGAGTTCACATCAGAAGGAAGAAAACCACTTGCATGCACATGCCACTCGAACCCCAGCAGGCGAAGGAGGAGCTGCACCTCTCCCAAAAGGTAAGCACTCTGCTTAGGTGCAAATAGCTTAGCAAGCCAAGCTCAAGGATGACCCCACCACTCTCACAAACCTTAAATCCAGCTCAGGGATCTGAGGTAACACTGATCCCACGCCAGAGTAAAAGACTCCTTAGCATTGGAGAAAAAAATCCATTTTAGCACTACCTAATCTGAGAGCAATAAAGCCAGGTGCCTCTTTTAAAGGGAGCCTGGTTTCTGAAGTTATTGAGGTGTGCTGATATCAAGGAACACACTAGCATAGGCTCCAGGAGACACTCATGGGGAGGAGAGGGGTGCCTGACACAAACAAGCTGAGACATTAGGGCAGCTGGAGGTGCAGAGTATAAGAACAACATAGTCAGCAAATCAGCACATCTCTTGCCTGGCAGAGTAGCTTTCTGCTCTGCCTTCAAATTTGCCTCTCTGCCATGCAATACCCAGTCTGTGTGTCAGTGGACAGGAATATTGACGTTCAAGTCCAGAGGGGCATTTAATCCCCTAAGCCTCCTCCATACCACAGGAACTAGCTTTCAGCAGTCCAACTTGCAGACAAGGGGCTAAGAAAACTGACACTAAAGTGCAGTGGGGCACATGATCCCTAAACTCTTCTCCATTCCATAAAGTGTCCATGAATGGGAAGGATCTGAAAGCACAGAATCCTGCCTCCCAGCATAAATCTCAGTGCTGTGTTAGCTTCCCCATGTCTTTAGAGACTTCAACTTAAACTGGCTACCCTCTCCATTGGGCAAACCCCAATACTAGAGGAGCAATCAAGAAGTTGTCCCAGTAATTGGATAATTTTTAAATTTTTTTGCCCTTAATGTTATCCTTGATATCTTTTTATTATCATTATACTATATTAGCTGTATTCAAGTTTATTTTAAAGAGAAAATCCTTTTGTGTTTGTATTTTTATTATTCTCATGATATTTATATAACTTTGTATATCTATTTTTCTACACTGTGAAGTCTATTATTAGCATATGGAACATTTTCTAAAATACATTTTGGAGCACATTTTGAGCACAAAGCAAGTCTTAACAAGTACAAACAAAACTGGAAACATTCCTTGTATCTCATCCAATCGTAATGGAATAAAACTAGGAATCAATAGCAAAAGCTACAATTAAAACTATACAAATACCCGGAGATTGAACAACACACTTTTCAATGATCAGTGAGTGGGTCATTGAAGAAATCATAGAGCAATTTTAAAAATTCCTAGACTCAAGATGGGCAAAGTGGTACATGTCTTTAATCCTAGTGACTTGGAAGGCTGAGACAGGAGGATCACAAGTTGAACACCAATGGCAAACTGTGTAACTTACCAACACCTGTCTCCAAGTAAAAAAATAAAATAAAAAATGGGTTGGGGGTACATCCCAGTGGCTGAATGCTTGTAAAGTATGTGAAAGTCCCTGGGTTCAATCCCAAAGTGCCACCCCCCAAAAAAATAAATAATAAAAATTAAAAATTAAAAATTCCTAGAATGAAGTGAAAATGAAAACATAACCTAGTAGAACTTTGGAGATACAGAAATGGCAGTTCTATGACATCAGTTTATAATTATGAGAGCTTACATTTTAAAAAGTCAGAAAGCTCAAATAAATAACTTAATGGTGCACCTTAGGCATAAAAACACAAGAACAAGCCAAACCCAAAATTAGTAGATGGAAAGAAATAATAAAGGTCAGGGAAAAAATAGACAAAATGGAAACTAAAAGAATGATACTTTAAAGACTCAATGAAACTAAAAGTAGGTTCTTTGAAAAGATACACAAGATTGACAACTCTTTAGCCAAACTAACCAAAAGAAAGAGGAGATAAAAATTAATAAAATTAAAGGAGGGTCATAATATGGTAATGGGGGAAGTGAACATGAATAATGCACAATGCTATGCATGTATGGAAAAGTCATAATTAAACCCATTAAGTTATACACTAACTAAAAATTACTCATAAAAGTTATAGAAAAAATTAGAGATGAAAAGGGTTAATTTAAACAGATACCAATGAAATACAAAGGATAATAGGTAATACTTTGAGAATATTTATTCCTCAAATATAGAAAATATTAAAGAAATAGAATTTTCAGCCCATATGACCTATGAAAATTAAATAATTTAAACAGACCTTTAGTAATTAAATTAAAGCAATAATAAATAATCTTTCAACAAAGAAAAGCCCAGGACATGATGGGTTCCTAGCTGAGTAATATAAATATTTAAAGGAGAATTAATAAGTATCCTCCGCAAACTATTCCATAAAATAGAAAGGAAAGGAATACATTGACACTCATTCTATGAAGCTAGTATCACTGTTATACCAAAATCAAATAAGTACACAACAAATAAAGAATACCATAGACCAATTTATCTGATGAACATAGATGTAAAAATACTCAATAAAATGCTTGCAAACTAAATACAGAAACACATAAAAAAGATCCTACACCATGAACAAATTGGTTTCATTCCACAATTGCAAGGTTGATTCAACAAACACAAATCACTAAATGTAATACAGCACATAAATAGAGACAGAAATCACAGGATCATCTCAATAAATGCAGAAAATGCCTTTGACAAAGTTCAACATCCCCTCATGATTAAAGTTGGCAAGAAACTGGAAATGGAACATACCATAATATCATAAAGATAATACATGGCAAACCTATAGCCAACATTATGCTAAATGGGGGAAAATTGAAAGCACCTTCTCTAAAATCAGGACTGAGACAAGTATGTCATCCCTCTCCAGTCTTATTCAATATAGTCATTGATGTTTTAGCCAGAGCAATAAGGTAAGAGAAAGAAAGAAAAGGGATACAAATAAGGAAGGAAGAAATCAAATTATTCCTATTTGCAGATAATATAATACTATTCTGAAAAAAACGTAAAGACTCCATAAGAAAACTCTTAGATCTGATAAGTACTTTCAGCAAAGTAGCAGGATACTAATCAATATTCAAAAATCAGTAACATTTCTATATACCAAAAATGAATATATTAAGAAAGAAATCAAGAAAACAATCCCATTCTCAATGGCCTCGAAAAAATATTAAATCTAACCGAGGAGGTAAAGGACAAAGAAAACTTCAAAACACTGAAGAAATAAATTGAAGAAGACACTAGAAGATGGAAAATTCCTCTCTTCCTCACGGCTTGTTGTTATTGTTAGATGCTGTAGAGTCCAATTCATAGCAACCCTACCTGCAAGAAAAGGAAATACTCCCTGACACTGTGCCATACTTGGAACTATGTCAGTGCTTGTCTGCTATTCATAGGGTTTTCAATGGCTGATTGTTTTGAGAGTGGATTACCAGGGTCTGCTCCCTAGCCTGCAGCATCAGGTATTTCCAGGAAGTCTCACAACAAAGGACTAACCAGGCCCGACCCCCCTTAGCTTCCAAGATCAAGCCAGATTGGATACCAGGAGACTATGGTTGTAGACTTCCGCAAGGTTTAACAGAACTAATATTGTGAAAATTCCTACACTAGTGACAATGACTTACAGATTCAATGCAATCCCCACCAAAATTCCAGTAACATTCTTCACAGAAATATAAAAATATCCCAAAATTCATATGGAAGCAAAAAAGACCCCAGAGAGCCAAAGCGATCTTGAGTACACAGAGTGCACAGAGGTATCACAACACCCGACATCAAATTATACTACAGGGCCATAGTAACAAAAACAGCTTAATACTGGCACAAGAATAGACATGAAGACAAATGGAACAGAATAGAAGACAGAGAAACCCACACAGCTATAGTCATCTAATTTTTGACAAATGTGTCAAAAACATACATTGGGGAAAAGACAGCGCTTTCAAGAAATGGTCCTAGGGAAATTGGATCTCCACTTGTAGAAGAATGAAACTAGATACCTAACCCTCATCCTGTACAAAAAACAATTTGAAATGGATCAAAGATCTTAATGGAAAACCAGAAACCTTGAAACTACTAGAGGAAAACATGAGGAAAATACTTCAAGATATATGCATAGGCCAAAACTTTCTTAAAAGGACTCTAAAAGTCCAGGGAATAGTAGCAAGTATTAACAAATGGGATTGCATGAAATTAGAAAGCTTCTACATAAGAAAGAAAACAATAAATAGGATAGAGAGCCTACAGAATGGGAGAAAATCTTTGCCAACTATACATCTTACAGGGGATTAATACATAGAATATATAAAGAACTCAAAAATTCAAATACCAAAAAACCAAATAATCCGATCAATAGGTGGGCAACTGAATAAAAACACAGTTCTCAGAAAAAGTACATATGGCCAATAAATATATGAAAAAATGTTCAACACCCTTAGCTATCAGGTAAATGTAAATCAAAACTACACTTAGATCCCATCTCACCCCAGTCAGAATGCCTAACATCAACAAAATAAACAACAAATGGTGAGTATGCAAAGAAAAAGAAACACTTATATACTGCTGGTGGGAATGCAAGTTAGTACAGCTAATATGGAAATCATTATGGAAGTTCCTCAGAAAACTAAAAGTATAACTACCATATGATCCAGCTATATCACTCCTGGGTATACACTCACAGGAATCTAAGTCATCATACCATAGAGATACCTGCACTTCCATGTTCATTGTAGCACTGTTCATAATAGTCAAAATATGGAATCAGCCAAGACATCTATCAACAGATGAATATATGTGTGTGTGCATGTGTGTGTGTGTGTGTGTGTGTGTGTACATAAAATGGAATTTTATTCAGCTATATAGAAGAATAAAATTATGTCATTTCCAGGAAAATAGATGAAACTGGTGATCATGATCTTAATCAAAATATGTCAGACTCAAATACTGCATGTTCTCTCATATGTGGAATCTTGATTTTTTCAAAAAGATATATATGTGTGCATGTGTGTGAGAGAGAGAGAGAGAGAGAACAAGTGAGAGAGAGAGAGGTAGGAATGTATATGGGTAAATATTTGGAGGGAGGAGGGGAACAGTGGGGTAGCAACATGGGGAGTAATAAGGGAATAAATAACAGCAAAGTGCATCATATAATTGTATGAAAATATCATAATGAAATTCATATGCCTTATACTAATTTAAAAAGTCCTCATTCATAACCTTGTTGTTAGGTGCCTTCAAGTCAGGTCTGGCTCATAGCTACTTTGTGTACAACAGAAGAAATACTACCCAGCACTGTGCCATGCCCGGCACTATTGTTAGTGTTTTTCTGCTATTCACTGGGTTTTCAATGGCGGATTGATTTTTGGGAGTGGGTTGCTGGGTCCTTCTCCCAAGCTTACAGTACCTGGTGTTCCCAGGTGGTCTCCTATCCAAGGCCCAACCCTGATTAGCTTCTGAGATCTGATGAGACTGGATGCTAGGGGAATATGGCTGCAAGCTCTTCATAGCGTTAGAGTTGTACAGAGATGAGAATGGATTGTCCCCTAAGGTTACATTCCCCGCCTCTCTTGCCACAAAGCTCTCCAACTTAATACCAGGGACTGTCTTACCTCCCACAAACTGTGCTGCTCCCATGCAACGTCCCATCATTCTGGAGATGAGTTCCTCCATGCAGCAGCCCAGAACAGCAGCCAGTGCCACCAGCAGCAGCAGAGCACAGCCTGCACCAGTCACCACTGTACACATCTGCCAGGCCAGGCTTGGGATGGCACTGAAGCTGGCATAGCGCCCACATTCTTCCACCATGATTAGACTATGCCCCTCTCCTCGCACAGGGTAGTTGCATCTCCGGAATGTGCTGAAGGACACTGGCTTCCCTAGCTGGGATCCAAAGAGCCAATAAGGTAGAAAGTAACTGGTAGAACTAGCCACAGCAGTAACAAGGGACAGGAAGGCCCAGAGGGTTCCCACCAGGGTCAGGCTGCTCCTCATGGTCTCTGGTTTCTCTGCAGGAATGATGAGATGAGTTGGGTCACAGCACCAAATGCAAAAAGTTACCATGTAGGTTCCGTTGGCCTATTTTTCATCTGGTTAGCCAGTCCTGGGGCTCACTTATGTGCCACTTGGCCCTTGCTTCTTGATAAGGTTATTCTCTTGAAGACCATCTGGGGCCCTGTGGGATTCTGCTTTCCATGTTCTTTCCTTCTGCCTGGTTCAGAATTCTAGAGTTGCTAGGCTGCAGTGAAAGAATCACAGAACTGAATTAGTTACTGTGCTGCCAACCCAAATACCACCTGATCAGCCAATTCATAACTCTTGACATACAGTATGGAACTAGTGGTAAGAAGAAATTGTTAATGCAAATAAGTCTATTCCAAGCAGCCCTGGGGATTCCAGCTGAACAGATTTGTGGGCCTGGAGGTCTGGAGTGAGGCAGTATCACAATGAGCTCAGGAACAAAGTTGTTTACAGATAATGAAGGAAGAAGGAAGATGAGTCACAGGCCTGTCCCTATATAAGGGGTGAGGTAGCAGGCAAGCTCACTGTGGAGTTATAGGACATTTCTATTTGACTTAGGTAGGTTGTCTTCAGTGTATGACTATGGGCTTTTCATGAGAATACATAAGCCAAGGTGAAATCAGTAGGATAAAATAAGGGGGCCTAGTTTTATGCCTTATAATTTTTGCTGAGAGAGGTCACTTTTTACACAACTGAAATGGGAGGCAATTTTCCAATGGGTAGCAGTTAACTCCAGGCTAGGTGAGAAAAAGCTTCCTTTTCCCTTCCTGGGTATATATAAGGAAGTTCTCACCTCTCTGAAACAGATCAGGATCAGGCACTCCCTGCCTTGCAGCAGGAACATATAGCTTTACAGATCCTTCAAGGTCCCTTTTGGAACAAGTAATCTTAGAGTCAAGAAACTGAGAGAATTTCCAGATCTCGTCTCCTCAGTCCAGCTCACAAATGGTTTTCCCAGACCCTTCTGTCAAAAATCAACCACTTCCCTCCCGATCCATTAATCTACCTTTGCTTTCTGGCCAGGTTCTCTATTAGGGCGGCTGGAGACCACACTGCAGTTTAATGACAGCACCATGAATGTCTCTAGTAGGCAGATGGTGGAATGTTTCAGAAACTTCTCTGTGATTCATCATCATTGCTTAGAGTTATAAGTAGTGATGTTAGGGAGGGGAAGGGAGGTAGGGGTAGCCAAAGCAGGGGAAATACAGCAACTAACTGTATGGGGCCACCACATTGCCAATTTGGGACATTAACAGGAGCAAGCAGCAGTTGTATTCAGGGTCACAGGGTCTCAGCCATGGCTACTTTCACAAGCATCATCAAACAGTGCTTGGCACAGTATAGGCATTAAAATTCATTAAAATTCATGCTTAAGAACCCCTTCCCTATAATCATCCAGTTTCCAGACTAGAAGGGAGCTTAATGAATCACCTAATCCAACCTTCTTGCTTTACATATGGGGGAATTTTGCCCAGTAAAGAGGGAAGTGATTTTCCTCAGTCACTGTTAGCAAGCAGCAATATTGGAAAAAGAAATGTGATCTGCAGATTCCTATACCAGCACTTCGCTACCACACAATGCTAGCCCCTTCCCATCACTTTACAGATGGGAATAGGGAGAGGAAGTGCTTTACCCAGGAGTAAATAGCTAGTGAGGTACACTGGCCAAACCAGAGCCCAGTTATTTGATGCTTAGTATAATGCTCTTTTTTCACTCCACCACAATTCCCCTCTTGATACATGTGTCTTTTGTGCTATGTGTTTTGTGCAGGAAGGGAGCAGAGATCATAAATTGCAGGTGCTTACTTTGGAATGTTAGGGTTTGGGAAAAAAGTGCCCTGAGCTGGGCCCCTGGGAATGAGGCTTTGTGTTTGAGAGTGGGAGGAATGAGAGAAAGATGTGATGAGGGATTGAAAGCCAACAGGGGGAGAAGTGGAACTACTTTTGAGTAATTGCTGTTAGAAGGTAGGTATGCTTGACCACAATGAGGTAATGCTTCTGCTCAATATATCAGAGTGTGTAAGATTGTAAAAAGCACAAGCAATCCCCCTCTGTTGTGGACTCATTTCCTGACAAAGCAGCCCAGGCCAGAGAAGGAGAGGGAAAAAGCTGATAAGCAGCTACTGTCTGCATCATTACAATCCCTTCTGTATTCATTATTTCATGTATTCTGCCAAGCCATGCTTTCAGGTTGGTAAGAAATGTATTACCCCTTAGTTTACAAATGAGAAAACTGAGTGTCAGGAAGCCAAGTGGCTTGCTTAAGGATACACAGTGATTCAGTGGCAAGAGCCACTATTTCCCACTTCTTCACCTGCAGCCTTCTCCCCTAGTGTTACTCCAATAGCATTACTTCATCACTTTGGAAGTATTACAGCTAAAAGCATCTATGGTTTCCCAATCAAAATTTCAAAAAATGTTTAAGGATGGGAAAGAAATAGAGGGAAAGACAAGGAAGGTAGCAGGAAGACCAGTTTCTCGACATATACTGTGAAAGGAGCAGAACAAGAGCATTAGTAACTTGAAACTCAGCACCTGTGGCCTGCACTAACCCCATATGTTCCCCCACGTACATCATCACCTTCAGATCAGACAACCACGATTATATTAGTGACTGGCACCCAGACTGTGATAGAGGGATTCTCACTTAAGATTGACCCCATCTGTGATAAATAAGGCCATTAAAGCCAAGCATGGTGACACATGCCTGTAATCCCAGCAACTCAGGAGGTGAAGGCAGGAGGAGTGCCAGTTCAAGGCCATAGGTAGCCCTTACAATTTAGTGAAACCTTGTCTCAAAACCAAAAGTAAAATTGGGCTTGGGGTGCAGCTCAGTGGTAGAGCACTTGCAAAAGCATGTGTGAGGCCCTGGGTTCAATCCCCTACTACCACCCAAAAAAAGGCCATTAAATAAACTATAATACTACCAACTACCATCACCATAATGTCATCTTAAAAGTGTTCTAAAGCCAAGATATAAGAAAGCAAAATCTCTAAATTCAGGTTAAAAGTGTTTAGAGATAGAAATTATTTCAGAATTTAAATTAAGTAGTTTCAACTTTAGCAAAAAGTCAGTGTTCTTATTTCATTTAGGACTAGGGTGAGTAATCAAGGCCATTTTCCTGGGATTATGGTGTTTTCTGGGATGTGGACATTTGGTGACAAAATCAGCAAAGTCCAAAACAACCTGGGAAGAGATGGTCACCATATGTAGAACTAGAGATGTTGTGAGCCATGGACAGCAGGTTGAGAATCGCTGCCACAGGCAACTCTCTAATATTCTCCTTTCTGGACTCAAATAATATAAAGTTGCATGTGACCATGGAATTCAACATTGGAGAGATGAAATATGTACACTTTGAATGTAAGCCTATCTGAATAGCCTTGATCTTGCGAGGTCAAGGAATAGATTTCTGAAGGAAGGGGACACTACTTAATTTAAATTCTGAAAGAATGAAATTTCCTATCTCTAAACACATTTAACCTGAATTTTTCATTTAGGACTAGGGTAAACAACCATGGCCATTCATTGTGTGCTCAGAAAATACTAAGCAATTGACCTTTAGAAGCCTAGCCCAGATTCTCTTATGCCTGGATAGAGTATCAGCAGGGTATGTGGAGTCTGTGCACACACATTGTTACACCTGCACATGTAGCACGCTAGGCAGGGGAGTGTATTCTAGCCAATGCTTTTAGTTCCATCACATCAACTGAAGTAATCCCCTTCATGACAGCCCTCTAAAGCAGTCCAAGTTCATTCCCAGAAACTGGTGAAGTTGCTTAGTCTTCACTTCAATAAAAATCACAATGCTATCTTCATTCTATCCTAATTATTCATGTATGTTTCTTATATGCAGTAGTTTCGTTTCCCTGTCCTGAAATTTCTAGCCTCACAGTCCCACTTGATTTTAGGAAGAACGAACTCACCATAATGCTTCTGCTGTGTGGTCTAGCAAACAGGCATTGATAGGATTGCATTGAATCTCTCTGTTTAGGTAGTGTATAGTCATTCATCTGTTGGTTTCCCTGTCTGCTGAGTCCCATGCCTGTTTCTGAGAGTAGTTATATGTAATGCACTGGATGTGACTGGAAAGTTGTAATTAATAATATGGAAGTATGAAGCCTGTCCTGCACTGATTATCCCCACCAATGTTTGCTAAATTTTTAGTCATTCTAAATGTTAGTCATTCTAACACAGCTTCATTAGTATAGGTCACCTCAACCCTTCAAAATGCAGGAAACCCACCTAAGCCATACATATCAAATGGTTGTCTCTACTACTTTTAAAGAAATCTAGAGAAGTGGAGTTTACAATTTTTCTCAGTAACAACTCTGTCAATAAATCATTTGTTATAACCCTTTATAACCCTTTTTCTCTGCTGCAACATAAGGCCATTTCCTTTTATTGGGTCCTCAGAAGGAATGGAGAACAGCTGGCCACTGTCCTCCATATCAGAGCCTTTCATCAACTCAGATTACTGGCAGGTTACCTTTAGACTCCCCCCCCCCCAAATAGCACTCTCTCTCCCCGCAGTGACTCACTGCCAAGTTCTTAAACATTTTTCTCATTTTTGCTGTTATCTGTACCTACTCATATGTGGGCACTTAGTATCAATGAAATTGGAAGTATGGCTCTTATATTTTTCCTAGTGGAGAAAAATACGCCAACTCCTTCCTCTACCTCATTTCCTCCTTTGTCTGTTAGAAAAAGCCACAAATCTTTTTATTACACTGGAGCTTGTTGTACTACTTCAGAATTAAAGAAGGCACTCCCTTACCAAGGGCAAGCAGGTCCAGGCAAAAGAGCCAGTGAGATAAAGATCACAAGAAGCAGTCAGAAAGAGAGTCCGTGACTTAAAGATGCCAAGGAAAATATGAATGCAAAACTGCTTGTTTAGGACTTATCTGTAATGACCAGATTTATTGCCACTGGTGTGGGCAAAGGTATGTGAACAGGACTTTCTTCTCAGCCTCCAGACACTATGCATTGCCAACCCGCCAATTCTGTGACAAATATTGTACTCAGGGTTTAGATGCTTCTAGTAAGTAGAGTCATGCTCCAGAAAAATGCTTCTGACCAATGTCACCCCTTGTATCAAACTGGGTATATAAGGAGCCTACCTATTTTAGAGGGGCTGGGGTTTAGTTCACTTGGTAGAATGCCACTCTCCATTCCCTGAGGCCCTGGGCTCAATCCCCAGCATCACAAAAAATGGGAGAAGGACCTCGCAGCACACTCCAGAAATAATCAGCCACTGAAAGCCCTATAAGAAACAAAGAAGCACTGACATACTGCTGGGGATGGCATAGTGTTGGGGAGTGTTTCATTCTGTTGTACATAGGGTTGCTATAAGTCAGACCTACTCAATGGCACCTAACAACAACCCATTTAAGAGTTTTCTGTTTCAGACATAACCTCAAAAAAATCTGCTACCATATCCCAAACATTTCTCTCCACATTCTCTGCCACCTGTATCCCTTAGAAGTGTTTCCTCCTCTGGATATGGCCACAAAAGGAGCTGCTCTGAGTTCTCTTGTGCTGAAATCATTTCATGGCAAAGTCAGTCAAAGGGTTTTATTTTCCATTTGTATCTAGGTGACTCAGAGGATTACACTTTTGGCCTCAATTTTCAAGCTTGCTGATACTCCTTCCAGGCCTTCTCCTTCCTTGCCTTCTCTTTTTGTCTGGGTTAGAAAGATTTGTAAAGCTAGTTGAGTTGGGTTAGTTAGCTAGTTAGTTTATGTATTTGCACTTCATTCTCCGATGCCCACAAGCAAGTAATAGCCAGGAAGCCAGAGAATAAGTGGAGAGAAAGAACCAACTGAACAATCAAAAACTTACATGGTCAATGCTAAATAATAGTTAGTCCTGCAGAGATAGAGGAAGTTAATAAAAAGAACCTCCATAGTAGGTCCTAGGCTATAAGTTTCTCCAGAGTTTGAGGTTAGAAATGTGGAAACTGGAAGGATTTCCCCAAATTTCATATGAGTGTCACTCCCCACCCAAAATACTGCTCTCTGAATTCTCACCTGCCTTATGCTTTTCCAGCTATGGATCTGGCTGGACAGGGCACCTGTGCCTCATGTTCAGTGATCAATTGGTTGGCTAGGAGTCCTAGGGCACCCCCTCCACTGGTTAGAAACTCCTCCTGCCAGCGGCTCTGGCAAGAGATGGGTAGGCCCTATCAACAATGGACTAACTGGTAAAGCATTCTCCCAAACCCTGAGGTTCATAGCTCCAGCACTGCTATTGTTACTCAATAAACCCTTTACCTCATGGCCTCAGCTGGGAATAAAGTGCCATCTCAGCTGACCATCTCCATTAATTGGATCTGGCCAGTGTAGAAGGAAGGTGGGCTAAATAATTCTCCAACCACGTCAGAGGAGTTGCAAGGCAGCACAGTATATCAAGTGTTTCTCAGACTGGGGGCTTTAACCTCCCTGCATCAGAACCACCCTATATGCTTGTCCAAAATACAGCCTATGAACTCTCCCTTCCAGGTCCATTGTATTTGAATTTATGAGGATTTTAATTTTTAATTCCTCAATTGATTCTGATGAGAACTTATGATTGAGGAATACTGTTTTGGTGGAGTCCAAGTTTGGGAATCAGATCTGCCACAGGATCCTGAAGTCTGTCTCTTACAGGCGATGTGAATGTGAGGCAAATCACTTAAAACCACTTTTGAGTTTCAGTTTGATCTAGAAAAGGGAGATGATGGTGCTCAAAGTTTGAGTGAAATAACATCTGTGGTGTACCTAACATCAGGGTAGGTGTCAATTCTCCCCCTTTTACCAGAGAAGAAGGCATTTTCTCATGAGTAATAGAGAAGGCTCGAACTCACCTAGGAAGTGAGACATCATCACTCTTCTCCCCTCCCACTTCACAACCACTCTGTTGGTGATTTCTCCTCACTCCTAAGCTTCTTTCTGCTTTTAACTTTCCACCACAAGGTGAAACCACTTGGCCGAATGTTCTTTGTCAGAATAGATTTATAGTTAATGTATTTCAGATTCTTCTGGAAATCATTATGCTTGGCACATAGTAGGGACTCATAAATATTTAGTGAGTGAATGTCATGTTTTATTTCCAGCCCTACTGGCCTCAACATCTGCATTTCAGTTTAACCTCATCACCCCGTTTCAGTCCCATAACTCCAATTTAGGCAAGTCTAAGAGATTGACCTACCACATAGGGAAACTGGATCCATATTTACTTGTAGAGGCTAGTCAGAACAAAATCCCTCCCTCCACTCCCAGAGACATGCACTTCCTCTCCTCAGGCTACCAATTCCCCTGGGAAAAGCAGCTAGCACTTAACCCTTAGGTCCTCAAACCTTGTCAATATGAAATAGGAATCCATCCCTGATTCCTCTTAGCCTCTGTGCAAACAACAGACTATAAGGAAGTAGAATTACACCAGGCTGCCCTTGGGAAGAAAACAGCTTCTCTGAGCTTGGAGATGAAAGGACAGGAAGCCTGAGAAAGGAAGGGAGGAAGGAGGGCTGAGCAAGGGGAGAGCAAAGCAGTTTCATATCCAGCTGCTTCAATTGCATTTGGCCCAAGTTGCATATTTACCTTCTGACCAGGAAGGCTGACTGACTTGTTCCCTTTCTTCAAGCTCAGATTTGAGAAACAAATTCTCCTCACAGCTTGTCAGACAGGGATGGGAATCCCAGCTGCTCTTTTTGCAGTGATGCTTGAAGCCCTTGCTGTACCTTTGGGAGAGAGGGGCGGAGTCGAACCTAATGGGAATTAACTCCAACCATGCTGGAGGCTTCAAACTCAGCCTCAGACATGCAGGCACTTAAGTACAAACTAGTTTAGCAGGCACTGAATTCCCCACCTCCAACTTCACAGCTGCCAAGTCAGCTGTGTGTGTGTGTGTGTGTGTGTGTGTGTGTGTGTGTGTGTGTGTGTAGGCACACCCACTCTTAAGCTGCATATCTGTCTTGTCTCCTTGCCTACTGCTCCAATGCTTGCTGAGGGACAGAGGTTTCCCCTAACTTTCCTCAAAAGCCCCCAAAAAGTCTCTGCCCCAGAGATTAGAACCCAGGAAATAATTGAGAGAACACATGCCTGGATGGAATAAGACACAATAATCTCTTTTCCCCAAACTGATTTCCACTGTCTGATGCACCAACAGAGGAATCTTTGGCTCTGAGACATAAAAATCTTACATTTAAGAAACTATTGAGATCTGGGCATGGTGATGCAGGTTTGTAATCCCAGCAGTTGGGTGTCTGTGGCTGGAATATCATGAATTAAAGGCTAGCCTGGGCTACACAGCAAAAACTGTTCTCACAACAAAAACAAAAAGAGAAACAAAAAACAAACCTATTGAGATCCCATATTGAAAGGGCCAAATAATACCTTTAAAAATAATAACAGAACTATTGAAAGTTAGTGTTTATCGAAAGCACAAGTAACTGCTTTTCTGCTTGGGAAAAGACCTGAGGGGGTCTGGCAATGAATGGTGCTTTACCTGGTCCTCTGCTCCAACCTGATGTCATCTCTCCCATCTTAAATGCCTCTGGCACTCTATATTTATTTCAGAAGCTTATCACCTCCTACATTGTATTTTATTTTCGTGTATGTATCTCATTTCCCCTCCTAGATGGCTGGTGAACAGAGAACTTGGCTGAACAAATCAAAATGTGTTGGAGGGAGGAATGGTAACTAGCTTAACTTACCAGAGGATACTGGACTGATCCAAAATACCTGGGCTTCTATAATGGCCCAGTTTCCTTCTCAGAATGCAGAGCCTGTTTTCTACCATTTGATGGCAAAAAAACTCAAAATACAAGAGTAAATGAATTAGCAGTTTAGTACATTCATTGTTTCTTAATTGTTTAATAGTTACTAAAGTTTTCCTGCCTGTTGTGGATATAATCATATGTCCTGTCTTTTATCATTTATATTCATGCACACATTTGTTTATCCATCTATTTCCCATAAGCAGTTTTTGCCATTATTTTTCTTCCCCAACACATTGATAAACTACATTCCCATCTGTAATAATTGCTTACTGAGCAGTTCCTCGGAGAGGGACAGATGACCTCTAGGGTGGAATGTCAGACTACTGGCAGTGTGAGTTCCCCTAGATAATTTTAATAATCTCCCAGTTGTCATCTCTTTAGGAATAACTGCTTCGGGTATATGGATATATAAAGAGAAGTGTTAGGCCCTCCTTCATCAAAAATAAGTCAATATTAACAGATACCTAGAAACTGTGAGAGACATGGCTGAAAACCTTGACACATGAAAAATAGTTGATTCTGCCAAGCGCAGTGACACATGCTTATAATCCTAGTGACATGGGAGGTAGAGACTAGAGAATTGCCAGTTTGAGGTCAGAGGCAGCCTACATAATTTAGGGAGACCATGTCTCAAAATAAAACATAAAAAATGGACTGAGGACTCAGCTCAGTGGTAGAGTGCTTTAACCCCCAAGTACTGCCAAAAAAATAGAAAAATAATTGCTTCCACTTCATGCACCAGTAAATACTGCCTTTCACTTGGGCAACCTATCACTACTTGCAATTCTAAGAAAAGTATATTATCACTCACATCTTTTAAAACTCTTTTCCTGTGTGTCCACTTCCCTTAAGTGGAAGAATATGAACAGTTTGGTAGATACTGAATAAATATATAATGTATTGGACATTTTTGTCCTGCTTTCAATAGTTGATAGTTTTCTCAGAAAGAAATTGGTTTAATTTTGTGGCTCTTGACATATTTTTTCAATTAAAAATGCTCTTCAGCCATGCTTCCATAAAATCAATGGGCAGGGCAAAGAAGGTGTTACTTCCTGTAATATATTTAGGGGATAGCATGACATACAGTATTCCTAATAATGCTAAAATCATTATTAACCAGGGAACACCTAAATTTCATATTTAATCAGTCTGTAATAAGAGCTTTTGCAGAAAGATATGAGTGAGAGGTGATTCTGATACATATTCCCATCCCCACACCCACTTTGCCAAACATGGCTCGCTACAGTAGCAAATAAAATCAACACTCCCACAGCATTTTGCACTCTAGACAAGGGGTCAAGAAGCCAGAGCCTATGCATGCCAAATCCAGTAGGCTGTCTGTTTTTGTAAAGTTTATTGGCATACAGCCACAACTTATTCACTTATGTATTATCTATGGCAGCTTTCATGCTAGAATTGCAGAGCTGAATAGTTGTGACAGAGATATTATGATCCACAAAGCCTGAAATATTTATTATCTAGCTCTTTACAGAGAAAAGATGTTGACCTCTGATTTAGACCCACACCAGGGGATTATAGTAGAGGCATTATGTTAATTGTTAGGAGAAAGACATTGAAAAGGAAAAGGAAAAAGCGAAATAAGTAGAAATGCCACTTATTTTCTGCTTTGTTAAGATGCAAATCCACCTTCATCAGTCCCTTAAAATCTATTTCTTGAGAGTCAACACAATAGTGTTCTTATAAACCAAATACTCAGTAGTTATGTAAAAAAAGTTTTCTCTGTTAACAATCCTTTAAACCAGTGTTTGTGTTGTTTTCCAATATATTTTAAGCTAATTTTTAAATTTTTTTCTCAGGGCTGCTGCTTCTGTAGGAGTTAGTTCCTTATCTTTTTAAAAAATAAAGTTTCTTATTACTAATGGATATATATTCTGGTCTTCCAAGAAGAGCTCATTCATTTATTCATTTTAACTTGTTATTATTAGTTCATATTATTTGCACAAAACAATGGATTTCATCATGACATTTCACACATGCATATTGTGTACTTTGATCATATTCCCTTCCCTGTTATCCTTTCTTGTCCACCTTCTCCCTTCCACTGCACCCCTCCGCCCAAATAGGCCCTGTCTACTTTCATATATTTTTTATATCTAGATTCTGCATATGAGAAAAAACGTGGTATTTTTAAGGTTATTTGTGTAGTCCAATTGCCCTTGAACATTGGGAAGCTTACTATGAGTTTTTACAAATTTAAAAACACATAGGCTCCATGACCTGACGCCCATGCAGGGTGAATATAAGAATACAGTCTTTGCCGGGTGCAGTGGCACACACCTGTAATCCCAGCAGCGTGGGAGGTGGAGGCAGGAGGATCACAAGTTCTAGACCAGAGGCAGTCTGTATAACTTAACGAGACCCTGCCTCAAAATGTGAAAAAAATGGGCTGGGGGTGCAGCTCAGTGGTCCAGCACTAGCAAAGCATGCAGGTGCAAGGCCCTGGGTTCAACACCCAGTACCGCAAAAAAAAAAAAAAAAAAAAAAAAAAAAAAAAAGAATACAGTCCTTGCCAATAGTATAGTTTTAGTTCTAGACTGAAAAAGTACAAATGAAACTTACATTTCCTTTTCATATAAAAGTCAAAACTGATAACTCTTTTCTTGAATTTTCTTATTGCCCTCAGAGGAAGCACTGATGGTGTTACCTAGTGATATGATGTACCAGTTTAATAATTGACTTCAGAGTACAGAGGACAGTGAAACAAAACCCTAATATATGGTATTTGCTGATAACCGTAGTATAAATAGCCTGCAGCCATACCACTGTGGTGTCCAATCCTGTCAGATCTCGGAAGCTAAGTAGGGTCAGGCCTGGTTACTACTTGGATAAGAGACTGCCTGGGAACACCAGGTGCTGTAGGCTTGGGGCAAGAACCCTGCAACCCACTCCCAAGAGACAATTAGCCATTGAAAACCCTATGAATAGCAGAGAAGCATGACAATAGTATTTCATCTATTCTACATAGAGTCACTATGAGTCAGACATGACTCATGGCACCTAACTTAATGACTTTAGTTTGACTTAATGACTGGCACTGACTTAATGGCACCTAACAACAACAATAGTATAAATACTCACACCATGGCCAATCCAAGTTACCAATTTGATGTCAATGAAAGTGGAGTTGGGAAGTAGTATGCACAATTTTGGGGATCCTCTGGAAGAGAGATAGAGTGTACCCCAAACATGGCAGGGCATGGAGGCCCATCTAGCCCACCTGGAGGAATAACATCTATCTTCCAAGCATGGGATAGCCCCAGGGGATAGAGAAGAAATAAGGTCCATCTAGCCCACCTAGATGTCTGATCTATGACCCAGGGCAAGATGGCCCCCAGTGATTTGAATATCACTTCTCATTGGTTGTGGTCAGATCCTGGTGCCCCCACATGATTGGTTGACTGACATAACTGCCATCTTGAGGTAGTTTGGGGCAGTTGCCCTAAGTTTAGAAAAGGAGAGTGCACAGGGCACTAGCAGAGCGCCTGCACCATCGACCTATTGCAACTCAACCCAGACCTGCCCACCACATCCTTCCCATTCCTGATCCATCCCATGGAGAGAGACAGCCCCATCCTGTGGAGACAAACAGCTCACTAACATCTATAAGAGGCAAGACTCAGAGAGTCAAGCTCAGGGCCTCCGAAGTGGCGAAGACACCGAGTCAGAGCACAACAGCAACCAGAAGCCTCTGCACCCAGCGGCAGAGGCAGAAGCCGAGGACAAGCCCCTGTCTCTGGTTCCAGTGCTGGAGGCATAGCCCTATCCCCTTACCTTGATCCCCTATCCTTCCCCCTAAATCTCTCCTTTCCCTTTTCCCCTGTAAATAAATCTGTGTTCTGTTTTAGCCTGCCTTGTACCACACTGTTCTCTGGTCTCCTCTTCGCCACCAAGTGTAACTGTCAGGACACCCATTGCCCTTTGCCTCCAGCGGGTCCAGCTACGAAAAAACCACACCTGACACACAATCAATTTTCACAAGCTGTCATAAACAGCTCCAGCATACCACTAGAACTCAGATTTAAAGAATTACTTAAGTGTTAATGTGTGTAGCTTTTTAAGCTACATGCACTGTCAATAAAAATGGGATAACTATCAAAGTTGTTTCATATGGTATACAGGCTTCTCCCTCACTATACAATATGTTAGCTGGCATTGAAACCTTTCAAAAATGTTTTGCTGGGTACCAAATCTTAAACTGGTAGAGTGCAATTTGTGTGTTATTTGGAAGTAAACCAAAAATAAATTTCCTATGGATCTTTCTGCCTGCTTTAACAGCTTTTGAAGGAAGATCTTTATAGTATGTATAACAGATGAAAATAAGCCAGAACTTCTTGTCTTTTTTAAAAACTTAACATATGATGGGGTGTATTAGTGAGCAGTTGTCATTGTAGCAGAAAAACCAACCAAAACCAACTTATGGAGGAAAGAGTTTTGTTGAGGGCTCACAGTAAGAAGATCACTCCACAATGGCAGTGGAGAAGGCATGGCAGTGACAGGAAGCTGGGCCCAGGGTAGAAACCTTTCATCTTTGTGAGCAGGAAGGAGAGAGAGAGAGAGAGAGAGAGAGAGAGAGAGAGAGAGAGCAGAACCACAGGTCAGGATAAAAATTTCTAGGGCCTGCCCCCAGTGACTCACTTTCATCAAGATAGACTAGCCTTCTAAAGTCTCCACTCTCTCAGGACAGCACTACTAGCTGGGAAACAAGGGACATGACTGTTGGAGGACATTTTATATATAAACCATAAGAGTAGGTGAACATGAGCAAAGGGCAATGACATATGTGTATGGAAGTGTCATAAGGAAACTCATTAAATTGTACACTAACTTAAAAATTACTAATAAAAGTATTAAAAACTTAACTAATTAACCAAATTTTAGGTCCAAATTATATAAAGCAAGTTTAGCTAAATTGCGTTATATTAACTACTATGAACATTTTTTGGCATGCATATTTATATTGAAATATATTTAAAAAACAGATTTAGAGAAAAAATTTTTGGGATATTAAGTGAAACTCTTTAAAAGTCCTATATACAAGTGTGGGAATCCATCACCCATATTGATTCTTGCCTATCTTGGAGAAAGACAACCAATGAACAATTACTTGATGCCATGAAAGCGAGGAGGTTTTGAAACATTTACTTATGAAAATGAAAGATCATAGCCTTCAATATGGGTTGTGGCTAAACATCAACAAAACAAAAATCCTTACAAATGGGTCAGTATGCAGCTTCACAATAAATGGAGAAAAGATTGAAGTTGTCCAAGATTTTGCTTTGCTTGACTCTATAATCAACACCTGTGGAAGCAACAGTCAAGAAATCAAAAGATGTATTCCTCTAGGAAAAGCTGTGGCAAAAGATCTCTTTAGAGTATTGAAAAGCAAAGACATCACGTTGAAGACAAACATGCGTCTGACTCATGCCATGGTGTTTTCAGTCACATCATATGGTTGTGAAAGCTAAACATTGAGCTAGGTCAACAGGAAAAGAATTGATGCTTTTGAACTATGGTGCTGGAGATGTCTATTGAATATACCATGGACTGCCAAAGGAACTAATAGATCTGTCCTAGAAGAACTGCAACCAGAGTGCTCCTCGGAAGCAAGAATGGCCAGACTGCGTCTTACCTATTTCGGACATGTAGTCAGGAGAGATCAATCCCTAGAGAAAGACATCATGTTTGGGAGATTGGCAGGTCAATGCAAAAAAGGAAAACCCTCCATCAGATGTATTGACACATTGTCTGGAACAATGGGCTTAACCATAAATAAGATCATATGCCTGGCACAGTATCGAGAAGTGTTTCAATCTGCTGTACATAGGGTCGCTATGAGTTGGACTCAACTCGAAGGCACCTAACAACAACAACATCAATGGTTTTGAAGTGTCCCCTCCAAAATTCAAGTGTTGTCAATATGATAGTATTAAAATGTATGTCTTCAGTAAGTGATTGATTATAAAAGAGGCTTCACACAACATTCACATCTCTTGCCCTTTCATCTTCAGTCATGTGAGGACATAGTGTTCCTCCTTTCCAGAGTTCGCAGCAATAAGTCGCCCTTTTGGAAACAAAAAGCAGCCCTTACCTGACAGCCAAACCTACCAGTGCCTTGATCTTTGGCTTCTGAATCTCCAGAACTGTGAAAAAATAAATTTACATTCTTCAAAAATTATTCATTCTCAAGAACTTTCTTATAGCAGCCCAAATACACTAAAACATTTACTAATCCTCAAGGTGTGCCAGGCACTATGGAAAGTTCTAGAAACACAGAGTTTAAAAGGTAGATAAGGACCCTAGCTTTATGAAACTTACATTCTATTCAGGGGGATGGAAAAGACAAAACAAGTAAATAAACAATATAATTACAGACACCAAGGAATTCCGAGTGATTAAAAAATATGATAGGGTAATGGGTGGGGAGACTTATCTTAAATGAGGCAGCAAAAGACTTCTCTGCTGTGGCATGGAGCTGAGAATCCAAAGGATGAGAAGTAGAGAAGAGCGGGAAGAAGCTGAGAGATGTGCAAATACGAAGTCTCCAAGGAGGAGAAGTTCTTGGCATGTTGAGAAATTGAAAGGCCAGCTGGGCTGAAGCATGATAAGACAAACAGAGAGTTGTGCCAGCTACGATGGAGAGGGAGAGAGAGAACAAATCAGGCAGAGATTTGTAAGATTTACTTTTAATTGGAGTAGCAGTCTATGGACAAGCCTGCTGTAAGATCAGTGTGGCACAAAAAAATAGGTTGCATGAAGAGGTAACTGTGGCAAAATGGTCTATACACACCTTCAGACATATATATCTATGAAAACAAGAGCAGCTACCAGAAAGAGTGTCCATCAACTTGTATTTTTATCCCAGGGTTTCCTAGGAATTATTGATCCCATATTAAGTGAGTAGTAAACCAAGCAAAGGCCACCTTGACATGTTGTTGTTGTTGTTAGGTGCTGTCGAGTCGGTATCCAACTCATAGCGACCCTCTGTACAACAGGGGAAACACGATTGTCAGTACTTCTCTGCTGTTCATAGGGTTTTCAATGGCAGATTGATTTTTGGGAGGGGGTTGCCAGGTCCTTCTCCCAAGCCTACAGGTTCTGGTGTTCCCAGGCGGTCTCCCATCCAGGTACTAACCAGGCCTGACCCTGCTTAGCTTCCGAGATCTGACGGGATCGGATGCCACAGGGCTACAGCTGCAGGCACCTTGACATAGGCTGAATCATTATCTTTGTCAATCTTTGACACTACATCATGATTTCAAGTCTGACCTAGCTCAGAGCAAAGGGAAGCCACTGATTGTTTTAAAATATTCTTTAACTTATACCTAGAAGCCATTATCTTGTAAGATATAGAAACTGGTAATAATTGGCATTTCCAGGGTCTGGCTGTTTTTTCAAAGCTTCCTTTTTCTCTCAGTGATCATTTTGCATTTATAGCCTCCAAACTGTACTTTTTATTTCCCTTTGGCTCCTGAAATTAAAGAACCCCAGTACTGACCTAATTATCAGATTGATTTGTCTAGCAACAGAAAGTCTACTTTCTCATGCTCCAGTGAATCAAGATTTGAGTAGATTTCTATTTCTAGAGTTATTGTTGTTGTTAGGTGCCATCGAATCATGTCAGTGCTTCTCTGCTATTCATAGGGTTTTCAGTGGTGGATTACTTTGGGAGTAGGTTGCCAGGTCCTTCTCCCTAGCCTGCAGTGCCTGGTAGTCCCAGGTGGTCTCCCATCCAAGT
The DNA here is from genome assembly GCA_007922755.1 of Pedetes capensis. Taxonomy (NCBI): domain Eukaryota; kingdom Metazoa; phylum Chordata; class Mammalia; order Rodentia; family Pedetidae; genus Pedetes; species Pedetes capensis. The sequence goes on along the minus strand of VMDO01016064.1, from coordinate 8,908 downwards.
ACTAACCAGGCTGACCCTGCTTAGCTTCCAAGATCTGACAGGGTTGAGTGCCAGAGTGGTATGGCTGCAGGGTATTTCTATAGTAGTGTACTAAATGATGGCCCACAGCTGAGAGAACAAATGATCTCCCAACTATTTCAAGAGCATTTCAGCCATCATTCTTCCCTATCCCACTTCTCTAGCCACAAAGCTCTGTGTGTTTTGAAGCCTTTCTAACACTAATATCCCTGTCTTCCCAGTAACCATGTAGGGAAGTGGCCACTGGTAATAACTGATTTTCCAAACCACCTCAGTGCATTTCCTACAGAACAGTCTGATTGGACTTTAGAACATCCTGTGACAGAACAGAAGCAGAATTCCAGAATCAAGAAATTATTCTTGCCTCTATCTCTTGAAGCAAGTCACAGAGTTTTGTGAATTGAGCAACCTCACTCACACACGTTGATTTGTAGATTTTCAGTTGATTATTGCAGCATTACTACACTTTACTGGCTTTGCTGAATGGTGTATCCAGCCAGGATACTCCCAAAACTTGGGCCACCCCACCACAGAGAAACATTAATAGAGCTGAAAGGATGAGTGTGTCTTCCATTTTCAGTCCTAACTTTGAGGTTGGAGGAAAAGTGAGGATAAAAATATAACCTCAAAAGGCTCAGAAAATGATATGTGCAGCTCAGAAAACATGAAACAGCCCTTTCCACAGAAGTAACCAGATAGGACTAGTGGGTGTCCAGTGGAGACACCATTATAAGCCAGACTACTTGCCCACACAATGCCATGAAGTAGCAGCTGCTGGAAGGAAAGACCACATAATAAGAAAAGCTCTATTCAGCAACCCTCAGCTGTGTTATCTGGGTAAGTATATGAGTGCTAGGTTAAGAACACTTAAGGGCACATTGACCTAATTTATGTAGTGACTTGCAGTATAAACCATGTTTTCTTGGCAGCAGTGAATAAAACAATTGGCAGTCAAAAAATATTGTTTCACCTCTTCTTCTTTCTGAGGACAGCATAGGTACATCAGTAATTCTAAAACACCTTGTATTTAGAAGACCTTCCCAAGAGGCTATCAACAAGAATATTTTCTGGGAATTGTGGAAAATATTGCCTAAACTTTGCCAAGGGAATTCGCCTTTTAATGAATACCATCAATTAAATTTGAATAGTAAAATTGATCCTCACAACCACCTTGTGAAAACTCTGTTTTTAAAGCAGGAAACTGAGACTTTAAAAAGTTAAATGATTATCCTAAAGCCACAGAACTCTTAGGTCCACTACATGATAGATTTAGAAAGAATTAGAACAGAAGACAGACTTGGTGGGAACAGAAGGTGGGGGCGAAAATGGGTATGAGGGAAAGGGAGAAACATGGTATGAATCTCAATTTTCTGCTTTTAGAAAACATGTACATAGAAATATTCTTCTCTATATATGAATAAAGGCATGTAGCAGTGTTCCTGCCTCCCCACTCCTTTCTACTTGATGAAAGACTATGATGATCAGTAAATAATTGAGTTCAGCTTTGCTATTAGGTTGAAAGCACCTCTACATTACCTCAGAAGAGATGTACAGTAAACATATAGTTATATGAGTCTAGAGCTCAAGCGAAAGTTCTGGGCTGAAAGTTCATGTATGGGAGACATGAACACTATGAGAAGATGATATGACCAAAGTGTTTGTCAAATATGAGGACCAAGGATAGGAACAACCCTGAGAAACACTCACACCTAAGAGATGGGTAAAGAGACAAGGACTTGTGAAGGAGACAGAGATTGGTTCGTCCTCCTTTTACCGTCCTGTTGCCACACACCACAACCTCTTAAAGACACGAGCTGGTCAGGAAGAACTCAGGAAGGATGTGGCGAAGTGGGGGCAGTAGGTTGAGGGGGGAAAAGTGGTTGAAAATCCTTCCATTTTAAGTGCTTTATCGACCAACCATTGTCCAGAGGTAACGAAGGATGAACTGCAAGAAACTGATCTCACTCAGAAATGCAATTGTATTTCCAGCTTGCTTAACAAGTCTTTTTCATTTTTAATGAGATCTAAGGGGCCACGCAGTAGCTGACATTTGCTGTGCTTAGCAAAGAGCCATAATTCTGGTACCACCTGGTTGTCTTTCTTGAATTTAGACAAATTTCAAGGAATTAAAGGAAAGCTGGAATCAAGTTCAAGTACCTTGCATTTGGCCTTGAGCAGCTCCAAGCCATGTCTCTTGTGTCTCTCTCCTTCACTCTCGTGGGATACCACAAGCTAAATTAATGCTGTGGGGATTGCTCTACAAATCAAAGACTCCCTATGTGGCCTAAAAGTCACCTTCACCTTTTCCAGAGCTTGATTTTCCAATCTAGGGAACAACTTTATAAAATTAAAAATCATCTTCATATACTATGGAAACAGATCATCTATTAAACTGCAAAGTTATTTGGAAGGAATTATTAGTATTACTACTACTTATGAGCCTGCAGCTGTAGCCCTGTGGCATCCAATCCCGTCAGATCTCGGAAGCTAAGCAGGGTCAGGCCTGGTTAGTACCTGGATGGGAGACCTAGGAACACCAGAAGCTGTAGGCTTGGGAGAAGGACCTGGCAACCCCCTCCCAAAGCCAATCTGCCATTGAAAACCTGATGAACAGCAGAGAAGCACTGACAATAGTGTTTCCCTTGTTGTACAGAGGGTCGCTATGAGTCGGATACCAACTCGACGGCACCTAACAACAACAACAACTACTACTCATGGGACCACTACGTTTGTTTT
>VMDO01016063.1:0-49088 GCA_007922755.1 Pedetes capensis | reverse complement strand
TAATGACAAAAGCTTGTTGTTTGGTGCCGTCAAGTATTAAAATTCTTTGAATGTAAAAAATTAACTTTTAAAAATAAATATGTGTGTATGTATATACATATTTTTTTTCTTTTTTTCTTTTTCTCTTTTTTCTTTTTTTGCAGTACTTGAGGGTTGAACCTAGGGCCTCCCACGTACTTTGTAAGTGCTCTACCACTGGGCTGCACCACCAGCCCACTTTTTGTTTTTTATTGTGAGTCACAGTCTCCCTGAATTTCTCAGGCTGCCTCTGGCCTCGAACCCATGATCCTCCTGCCTCCATTTCCCTAGTCAGTGGGACTACAGGTATGGACCACCATGCCTAGCAACTTTTAAAAATATTACTGTCTCCTTAGCTTATGTTTTATGGGTAGAAAAATACATAACAGGAACTTGGCATGCAGATAAAACACTTGCCTAGCAAGTGTGAGGCCCTAGGTTCAGGTTCAATCCCCAGCTGTGCAAACAATAATAATAAAAAAATACATAGCAATACATTTTTGAAAGCAAAATGAGAAATACATTCTTTCAAAATGTAAACAAGTAAATATATGACAGTTATTTCAAGTCTTATTGTTCCCATCTCATCTGTAAATTGAGTGATGTTGGATTATGTGTTTACTAAGATTTCTTCCTTTTTTATTGGCAATTTTTAATGTACAACTTAATGTGTTTCATTCTGAGATGCATTTCATTGTGACACTTCCATGTATGCATTTTGTTGTACATTACAGAGATAAGTTCTGCCTCACCCTCTTGTGCACTTCTTCCCTGTCCTACCCACTCCACCACAGACCACTCTTCCATTTGCTTGTCTTTTTGCTAAGATTTATTTCTCTTATTGAATCATTATAATAATGTTGACATAGTATGAGTTCTTTGCACTTTCACATTTTTTACTTGTTTTGTTATATACTTTATCCTCACTATCTAATAGAGTGCTCACTACATAAAAAGACTTTAAGTTTTGTCAAATGAATTGATGAATGTAGGCAAAAAATAATGTATTTTGTGTTGCAATTAGTATTTGTGAGGAGTCATCCTGTGTAATTCTCTTTATCATAGAGTTTTCAAAACTGTTCCTATTTTTTCCCACCTAGTTAAATTAGAGGAGAAGGATATGACAGTCTACTCCTCTCCCACCCCCAAACAAAACAAAACAAAAAAAATCCTGAAACAATCAGCCATTGAAAATCCTGTGAGTGTCTCTGAGTTGGACCCAACTCAGTGGCACCTAACAACAACAAAGTTGAATTAAACTAATCTAAATATTTAACAAACTTAAGTAATGACTGTTTTCCTGTGATCTCACTTAGAAAAAGAATCTTTAAAAAAAAAGAGAGAGAGAGGGAAGGAATCAATGAGTTTGTATCATTTTATTTATTTATTTATTTATTTACTTTTATTATTTTTTTATTTTATTATTATTTATTTATTTATTTTGCTGTACTGGGGGTTGAACCCAGGGCCTTGTGCCTGCATGCTTTGCAAGTGCTGGACCACTGAGCTGTACCCACAACCCATTTTTTTTTTTTACTTTTTGAGACAGGGTCGCACTAAGTTACACAGACTGTCTCTGTTCTCGAACTTGCGATCCTTCTGCCTCCTCCTCCCGAGTGGCTGGGGTTACAGGCATGCGTCACGGCGCCTGGCAAGTTTGTATCATTTTAAGGCCACTTATTTTTGTTCTCTAATTAGAAAATGGAACTGTACCAGAAACTTTTCTGAAATAATGTATAGATTAGTTATTTTAAGATACTTACTTTATAGATACTTATTAGAAAAAATTTAAATTTTATTTCCATTTGAACTTTTTTATGATAAACTCTTTCCTAGTTTGGCAAAAATTTTTCAGAACTTCAAATTACCTTTTATTTTCATACAAACTACTGGCAGGGAAGTGAGAAAAATATAAAAACATATTGAAATCTATGAGAACATACTATATTATTAGAAAATAAACCATGAGATTTGAATTCAATAGCTTTTCTGTTAAGCTTCATATTAAAATATTTTATTTAAAATCTGTTAAAATTATTATAATAAATACAAAAAGTTACCTAATTATACATTACTTCAGTGGTCTTTCCCAATTTAAAAATGTCGACCAGTCAGAAGTGTGCAGTCATTTTATCCCCTTATACTTTCTCTCATCCTAACACAACTCCAAATTTGAAATTACTAGGACTAGAAGGGGCTGGGATTTAGCTCAGTTGGTAGAGCACTGCGCTGCAGTCTCTGAGGTCCTGAGTTCAACTCCCAGCACCGCAAAAATGGGAGAAGGGCCTGGCAATCCACTCCCAAGGCAATCCCGAAAAAACAGCCATTGAAAACCCTATGAGGCTCGCTATGAGTTGGATACCAACTCAACGGCACCTAACAACAACAACAACAACAACAAGGACTAGAAGATTTTTCTCTCTGATCTGCTGGATATGTAGAGTATCTCCACAGATTCCGAATTACATAGGATAAAACAAATCTTAATATACATTATAAAAGTTATACTTCCTTGTGAATGTTTGCTTAAAATTTGGAAAAACAGTACATTTTCTTCTTCATTTTTACCTTCCTCTTGGTAAGAAGTAAATAGATGAAATATTACAGTTTGCTTCTTGCTATGTGAATTTTCAGATTTCCAAAAATAAAATTCAAAGACATAGCAGTGAAATAACATTTAGAAGTGCACATACAGACAACTGCTGTCTTAAATATGTTCTTAACATTGGAAATGTCTACCTGGAACAATGCCAGGCAAGGGAATCAATGACTCTAATAGTCTTTCTTTCTTCTCACATGTTATCCTTCAAGATTTTTTTTCCTCTACCTTCACCTAAAGGAAAGAATTTACCACACTCTTGTAGTTTTTTAAGGGTTATGATTTCTGGTTTTAATAGAAATATATTAAGTGTAAAGTCTTTTCTTCTCCAACTTTACATTAGTTGAGCCCCTGTCCTTATATTTTAACTCCTTCACTCTATCTCAACATGTTACAGTGTCAGCAGCTTGGAGTAGGTGTTTCGGTTCCCATTCCTCAATGTTTTGAGGACAAATTGTAACTCTGGCTACTTAACTTACATTTTCAGATGTTCCCCTAGGTATGTAATGATGAAATGCTGCTTTATAGGTTTACCTATATTATCTGTACATACCGTTTTACAGTCTTAGGATCCAGGTTGCCCTGTCACAGGAAACAGTATCCTATGTTCCAAAGAATAGACTTACTAGAAAATTTTGGGAAAAGGCTCATTAAAAATTGGAACCATGGCCTCATTCTTCCTATTTCTGCCAAAATTGTGAGGTGTTTTTGGAGTATGTCATTATTATTAAAAAGTAATATTTATATTAGTCAACTTTTAGTTTCAATTTCATCTTGATCTTCTGTTATCCTGCCAGAATGATCTATAGTAACTATTAAAAGTTAATTATTTAATAAATTTTTAGCTTAGTGTCTTGTACATTTTTTAAAGATCAGAAAATTGTTTTGTATGAAATTAAAATTGAAAAATGAGGTCTTTGAACATATGTGAATTTGGTTGCTGATATGAAGAACTGTGGTTGAGTAAAATCCACATCTATACAAACTACAGGTTGAACATCCCTAATCCTAAATCTGAAATGTTCTGAAATCAAACTTTTTGATTGCCACAACAGAAAATGGCGTAGCTAGCATCATGTAATAGGTTGCAGTCCAAAGACAGATGCACTAAAAATATTTTATTACATTATTTTCAGGCTATATTTATGAGGAATATATGTTTATAAAGAATAAGTGAACTTTATTTAGGCTTGGATCCCACCCCCAAGGTATCTTATGAAACATATGGAAATATTCAAAAAATGTAAAAAAATCTGAAATCTAGATTCCAAGCATTTTGTATAAAGAGCACTCCACCTATAATACAATAACATCCCAAAGAATATTATTGCAGTGATTCCAATTTTGTATATTTTTTGCTTGCCTGTTGTACATGGGGCCACTGTGAGTCAGATTCAACCTGACAGCACTTAATGACAGCAACATTTATTATAGCATTAATATTTGGAAAACCATAGTACATATATCCATTTAATTATACATTATGATTTATTTGTTAATATAGATTTTCTTCAGTAGTTGTGACTTTTTTATCCTGCATTTCTAGGGACATGTGGAAACTATCTTTGACTGCAAATTCAAACCTGATGATCCTAATCTTTTAGCAACAGCTTCATTTGATGGCACTATAAAAGTCTGGGATATAAATACATTAACAGCAGTGTATACTTCCCCGGGTAATGAGGGAGTTATTTACTCTCTTTCATGGGCTCCAGGTAAGAAGTATTTTATAAAAATCAAGAATGCAATAAAATGGCTTTCCTAAATTTTATTTTCATTTGAATTTTCTTCTTCTGGATGTCATCTTGTTCCAAATGGTTGTAGAGGCAAATTGGTACCATCATTTGGTTGTGTCAGTTTTTATGAGATTTTAGAATAGACCATATGTAGAAGTTCTTTGATTCCTGGACCATTTAATATGACATAGCCATATAGAAAATCACAGTAAATCTGGATGGTCTTGACTCATCCAATTTTGCCTATATTTGCACAGCTATGCCTTTAAAGGTATAACACAGTTTACATGGAGATGATTAACCCTGAATTTATGGGCCTCAAGGTATGTAGATTTCTCCAGAGAGTTTGGAAATATCTTGGAATTTTTAAAAATAGCTTCAGGTGTATGTATGTATGTGCCTGTATCTGTCAAAGAGTACCATAATAATCAAATTTCTGTAGAGGTCCAGGACATAAAAAAGGTTAAGGACCACTGCTTTATGCATTCCTTATCTCTAAAATGAGGAGAATTTTAGAAAAAGATTTTACTTACAATAGTTAATGATAGTGTTTGTGCCTTTAAGCAGAACATTCTGAAGACTGTACTTTTTATTATTGTGGTAAGCAACTTCACAGGAAGTTTCTCTGGCCAACATTATAGGAATTGGACCAGCCAATAGAGTAACATGGGGCTGGGATTTAGCTCAGTTGGTAGAGCGCCGCTCTGCAGTCTCTGAGGTCCCGAGTTCGATTCCCAGCACCGCAAAAATGGGAGAAGGGCTTGGTAATCCACTCCCAAGTCAATCCCAAAACAGACAGACACTGAAAACCCTATGAGGATCGCTATGAGTCAGACAGGACTCGACGGCACCTAACAACAACAACAACAATAGAGTAACATAGCATTATATCTGCTATTAATTGAACACTTTCTCATACAAAAAATGTATCAAATCTAAAACTTAAATAAAAATCATGAATATAAAAGTATTGTTTCGAGTCATAACACTGAAGTTGTAATCTTACTGAAAACATTCTTTAATCTCTACATTGATCATTGGCACTGAGAAAGTAAAATGTTGGAAAATGGAAATTCTGTCATTTTTTACTATGTGATTACTGATGTATCATGATTTTTAGGTAAGTGTGGATGAAATTTAAAAGATTAATAGAGGCTGATAGGTATGGAAATAGAGTCAGAGACAGGTGATTGCCTAATTTCCTCTTATATTTTAGAATAAAAACCACAGGAAAATTATTTGAAAATCCAAAATGAGAAGCAGAATAAAAATATTAGAATTCTGATAAGGATTTCTTTAAGTGTTGATAATCATTTGTCACAAATTAATTCCTAGTCTAACTCCTAAATACTAGACGACAGTGACTGCTTTCTTCTTATGAGAAAACCCCTTCTTTCATTGTTGTACAAAACCACATAGGTCCTTGACCATCACCTAAACTTAGCAGTAATTTCATTTTCACAGATTTTTATTTTATTTCTTAAAAACAAAATTGTTTATGTTTACAGTAAACCATTTTAATGTGATTTGCTTATAAAAATACTTTATTGCCAGGCACGCCTGTAATCCCAGTGGCTCGGGAGGCAGAGGTAGGAGGATCGCAAGTTCGAGACCAGAGGCAGTCTTCGTAATTTAGCAAGACCCTGTCTCAAAAAGTAAAAAATTAGAGCTGGGCGCATGCCTGTAATCCTAGTGGCTTGGGTGGCAGAGGCGGGAGGATCGCAAGTTGGAGACCAGAGGTAGTCTGCGTAATTTAGGGAGACCCTGTCTCAAAAAGTAAAAAAAATGATGGGCTTGGGGCGCAGCTCAATGGTCCAGCACTTGCAGAGTAAGCAGGCGTGAGGCCTAGGTTCAACCCCCAGTACCGAAAAAAAAAAAAAAAAAAAAGTAAAAAAAATGGGCTGAGGGTGCAGCTCAGTGGTCCAGCACTTGCAGAGCATGCAAGCGTGAGGCCCTGGGTTTAACCCACAGTACCGCAGGAAAGAAAATAAAGCACTTTATTAACATTAAAATATTACTAGATATTACTAGATGGGTAAATGTGAATATTGATATGTGAATGTGAATATATGTTAATACTGAGGATCTGTTGATAATTTTTGTGGTTGTAATTGTGAAAGTTTGATGGTGTGTGTGTGTGTGTGTGTGTGTGTGTGTGTGTAGTCCTGGGAGGTTAAACACCAAGCCTTGTTCATACTTTGCAGGCACTCTACCACTGAGCTGCACCCCCAGGAGCTTTTTTATTTTATTTTTATTGTTTTAATTTATTTTAATTTTTTCTCCCTTTATTAGTAAATGATGGTGGGGTACTGAGTAATACAGCATTGGCTTTTCCCTTTGTTCAACCATTACATCACTTCTAGCTACACTTTCATCAACTCACAAGGTTTATGGAGCCTTATGGCTATTATGGGGGCTGGGATTTAGCTCAGTTGGTAGCGTGCTGCTCTGCAGTCTCTGAGATCCTGAGTTCAATTCCCAGCACTGCAAAAATGGGAGAAGGACGTGACATTCCACTCCAGAGGCAATCCTGTAACAATCAGCCATTGAAAACCCTATAAGGGTTGCTATGAGTCAGACACAAAGGCACCTAACAACAGTAACAACAACATAGCTATTATGTAGTAAAACTCAAATGCATATTTGGGTTATATTTCTCATTTTTCCAATGTACTCATGAAGTTGTGGTGTTTACATTGAGATGGTCCTCTTCCTCTTCATCCCGCCACATTGACCCTCCTCCCCATCCCATCTTCCACAATCTTTTCTTCCTTCTGCTAATTCCCTCCCTCCTTCTTTCTACTCTTTGTCTCTTCTTCTCTAAGTTTAATTGTGTAAAAAAAAAATTGCACAATTAAGCTAATTAAGCTAATTAAAAAATTAAAAAATTTTTAACTTGAGACAAGATCTTGCTAAATTACACAGACTGCCTCTGGGCTGGATCTATCCATCCTCCTGCTTCCACCTCCCAGGTCACTGGGATTGCAGGTGTGCACCACCTGGCCGAGCTTAATTTGATCTTAATAATAAAGCCATCTCTTTTATATATCCAAACTGAAGTATTTACTGATCAAATAATATGGTGTCAGAGACTTGTTCCAAAACAATCTAACATGGGCTACAGACAAAACAAAATTGGTCACATTTTGATACCTCCTGCTAAAGCTGTTTAATGAATACATTCTCTATATTATATTATTTTCTATTTTTAATGCATGGATGCATTTATACAATTACATATTTCATACTTTCTATTGCAAAAAATAAAAGAACTACATTACAAATCAAAAGTCTTACATTTTTTAAAAGAATTACATTTGTGGCAAATATTTAATATATAATGTCTAACACATTGTTTTCTAAGGTGGTTTAAATTGTATTGCTGGTGCAACTTCCCAAAATGGTGCTTTTATTTGGGATGTTCAAAAGGGCAAAATGGTACAGCGATTTAATGAGGTAAGAAGTATTCACTGCTACTGAATAATGTGATATCTTTTATGACTTCATATTTTTACATGTTTTTATGTCTTAATTTAGTAGTTAAAAACACAGTGGCATGTATATTCACTCAAATAGAAGATAATTCAAGGAGATACATGTATGCTAAAATGAATCCTGGGAATTATAGCTGAGTCTATAAAATCTGAATTTTCATTAGAGATTAATAAGAATTTTAAGTCATCCTCTATAAAATTGCACAAAACGTTAAATAATAGGAGGAAGGCTAAACTTATAAATCCTAACTTATTGTCCTGGTTCAGTTAGTAATATCTCTTGACCTAAGGAGAATCATTTTATTTTTGCCTTGAACCTGTTTCTTCACATACAAAATGATGAAGTCCAATTCCATAATTTTAGATTTCCCTTCAGTTCTCAAGTTCTGTTATTGTATGACAAGCCCTAAAATTGTTCTTCTTCCTATTTGTAATGTCATAGATGATAAATGACATTTTGGTATATAATGTATTCCTTGTGTTTTAAAATTTCATCACACCAACTATAGCTGCACCCCTTATCCCTTCCTCAGTCCTAGAATACAGGTAAATATAGCCTGATTTGTTTTGGGAATAACCTTGAATCTCTTCTAATTTTTAATAAACATAAAACTTTGAAACTTAGAGTAATGCCGGGCACCATCGCACATGCCTATAATCCCAGTGCCCCGGGAAGAGGAGGCAGGAAGATAGCAAATTCAAGGACAGAAACAGCCTGTGTAACCTAGTGAAACCCTGACTGAAAATTTTAAATAAAGTAAAAAATGGGCTGGGGGTGCTGCTCAGTGGTAGAGTACTTGCAAAACCATGCGTGAGGCCCTGAGTTCAACAGACTAGTACCACAAAAAGAGAGAGAGAGAGAGAGAGAATCTTAGAGAAATAGTAATAACAATTGATTCCAGCATTTTTATATTATAGTTATGAGTGGCCTGGCTTTGAAAGCAGATGGATAGCTGTCTTCAACTCCAGACTGGCATTCACATGAAAAAGCCTTAAGCAGAGCTTAATTCTAGGTATTGCCAAAGAAGCAGATTTTGTATCCAATAAAAAGAAATGTTGTTATAGAGACCCAATTTATATCTTAAAACAATGAATCTGTTTCTTATGTATGACAGGTTTACAAGGTTTCTGTTATTGAGAAGAATAGCTTTGTTAATAAGTTCTTAATAGAAAAGTAATACATAGAACAGGTAAATATATAAGAGAAAAGGGGGGTGAATTATTTCATATTAATAGGTATTTTGCATTTTTTGAAGCATGGCAAAAGTGGAATATTCTGTGTTGCCTGGAGTCATAAAGATTCCAGAAGAATAGCAACCTGCAGTGGTGATGGTTTCTGGTAAGCACTATGTATGATACTATACAGTTATCCTGTTTATAAATGATACATTTTATTCCAATAGTGTTACACTGAGATTTTATTTGTGCAACTGTACCAACTATCATAAATGATATTTATAAGCTTATGTAGGCACATTTATATTGCTATATTGTTAATAAATAGCAGTTCAGTTGGGTTTAAAAAATACAAAATGAACTAGTTATTGCCTTCTAAATGAAAGCACTACATAAATTATAACTGAAAGACTGTGAGTTGTCTTGGCTCATTGGCCCACACCTGTAATCCCAGTGTCTTGGGAGGCTGAGGCATGAGTATCACGAGTTAGAGGCTACAAGTACCCTGTGTAATTTAGCAAGACCCTGTCTCAACAAAAAAATTAAAAATAAAAAACAGGGCCAGGGTGCAGCCAGTGGTAAAGCATGTGTAAAGTATGTGCAAGGCCCTGGGTTCAACAACCTAGTACTACAAAAATTAATGTATATATGTATGTACATATGTGAGTTGTCTCAAGGAGACCTTAAGGACTCATTATATTTTGAGGTGCAGAGTATTGCATTTTCACAGATAATTCAAGTACCAGGAAAGAGTGAGTTTCCACATAAAAATACATAAGGAAAGAACTACCTTGGTTTTAAAGGCTTTTTTTTTTAAAGATCAGTGAGAGACATAGACATATAGATACTCATGTTGTTGAGAATATGGAGGTAGCAGGGCGAGGTGGCGCACACCTGTAATCCCAGTGGCTTGGGAGGCAGAGGCAGGAGGATCACAAGTTCAAGACCAGAGGCAGTCTGGGTAACTTAGCGAGACCCTGTCTCAAAAAGTAAAAAAAAATGGGCTAGGGGCACAGCTCAGTGGTCCAGCACTTGCAGAGCATGCAAGTGCAAGGCCCTGGGTTCAACACCCAGGACCAAAAAAAAAAAAAAAAAAAAAAAAAAAAATTGGTAGATACCAAAGTACAAAAGATATGCTTAAGAGTTTTTTTGATTAAGTGATACACAATTAACTTTATCATGTATTTTCAGGCTTTATTTGATAAATACCATATTCAGTGACTAGACATTTGTAAACATTATTTACTATCACTCCCCAAAGTACCTCAAAAGTTTTGGTGGGCCTAATGCTTAAGCGCTAGTATCTAGCTCAGTTAGTAGAGTGCCAGTCTGTGCTCTCTGAGGCCATGGGTTTAATCCCCAGAACCACAAAAGTGAGAGAAGGACATGGCAATCCACTCTAGAAGCAATCCTGAAACAATCAGCCACTGAAAACCCTAAGAAGGTTGCTATAACTTTGACCCAACTCAATGGCACCTGCCTCAGTCCAGCTGCAGCCTAGGATCCAGGGCTTCCCAAAGGCAGATGAGGAGTCGGCGATGGGTAACGGACACAGCAGCTCAGAGGCAATGTGGATCTGTTCCCATCACCGACTCCTCATCTGCCTTCGGGAAGCCCTGGATCCAAGGCTGCAGCTGGACTGCGGCAGGTGGTGCCCGAACAGGGACCTGAAGGAACATCGCTCTTTAAAAACAAGAGAGAGACACCTTTAAAAGAGGTAAGAATTTCAGTGAGGATAGGATCTTGTCAAGGGCTTCGAGAGCCCCCCAGTATTGTAAAAGGGAATCTGGGTGAAAGGACGAATAATCATGAATAGTTCAGCGTCTAAGGAACGCTCCCCGCCATGTGTACAGATACTGAACCCGTTTGTACAGATAGTGAAACATTTGTTTGATACAAGAGAAACTAAAGTAATGCATAGGCAGCTTAGAGAATTTTTTGTACAGATAGTGAAATATTTGTTAGATACAGGAGAAACTAAAGTAATGCATAGGCAACTTAGAGAATTTTTTCATTTTATTCAAGAATGTACTTCTTGGTTTCCTGAGCAGGGTACTTTAAATTTAAAAACCTTGCAGGGACCTAACAATAATAATGTTTAAGAGTGTCTTTTCCAAACATTTTTGAAACCTATAGTATATTAAAAGCCTTTGATATTAATTAGTATATTAATAGCTTTTGCATTGTGACAATAATAGAGAATAGTAGCAGAGCTGCTTTTATTTTTTTAGTTAAATCACATAAGGTCCTTTATTAATAATAAAAGTTAAGGGGTCTGAATTTTTGGTTATATTAGTGAGAATATACTATGAACATGTTATATATTATAGATCTTGGTCTTAGTGAAATGGAACATACAACTAGCTTTATAAATTAATTATTGGTCATAGGTGCCATGGAATCAGGTCAAGACTCATAGACCCTACGTACAACAGAACAAAACACTACCTGACACTGTGACATGCCTGGCGCTATATCTGACAGTGCGTCTCTGTTATTTATAAGATTTTCCATGGCTGATTGTTTTGAATGTGGGCTGCCAGGTCCATCTCCCTAGTCTCTCTTAGTATGGAAGCTCAGCTGAAACCTGTCTACCATGGGTGGTTCTGCTCGTGTCTGAGATATTGGTGGAATAGCTTTCAACATCATAGTAACACACAAACCACCACAGCATGACAAACCTAGAGACACATGTTGTAGTTCTTGGGGCCATCAAGTCGACAGTGACTCTATATAATTATATATAGGGTTTTCAGTGGCTGATTGTTTTGGGATTGCTTTGTCCTTCAGTGCTGCCACGTTCTTCTCCTATTTTTGTGGTGCTAGGGATTGAACCTACGTCCTCAGAGAGTGCAGAGCAGGACTCTACCAACTGAGCTAAACCCCAGCCCTGAAAGACATGTGGGGGTTATAAATGAATAAATACTAAAATTTTAAACAACTTCATTTTTAAGCTGAAAATATAATGCATATATATTAGATCTATCATTATTTTTTTAAATATATTAAACAATATTTTTCCTCAAATAAAAAATGTTCTATCAGGAACTAGTTTCTAAATCAAATTTTATCACCTTTAATTTTATTTAAATGGTTATTATAATTAATATTATCTGATGTAAATATAATTGGAGTCACATTTATTTAGTACTTTTAAGTATTTCTTGTAATTTGCAAATAAAGCCTGTGTATTAGAATACCTATCATTCAAACTTGAAATTCTGACTTTTTTCCCATTAAATAATGTATTTAGAATGTTGTTTTCCATTAACATATTATAACTAATTTCAGTATTGTTCGAACAATTGATGGAAAAGTACTACACAAATACAAACACCCAGCTTCAGTGTTTGGTTGTGATTGGAGTCAAAATAACAAGTAAGTAGTTTTATTTTCCTGAAATAAGTAACAATTATGTTTCAAAGATGTTAAGTAACTATAAAATTTAGTGCTATTCTCATATATAACACTCATTTTCTTTGGACAGTATTCCCCTGACCTAGCAAATGAGAAGGAGCCTTGCAATTGCTCATTTACTTTAGTTGTCTTTCTTCCATAATATTTTTACATGAATTAGAAATACTGATATAGCCAAAACACTCTTAAACTGCAAAACTAGTAAAGGCGGGATCACAATCCCTGATTTTAAACTATTTTACAGGGCTGTAGTACCAAAACCAGCTTGGTACTGGCACAAAATAGCCCAGAAGACCAGCGGAACAGAATTGAGGACCCAGAGATACACCAATGCATCTAGAGCCATCTGATCTTTGACAAAGGAGCAAAGCAAGCAAATTGGAGGAAGGATAGCCACTTCAACAACTGGGCTGGGAAACATGGATTTCCACTTGCAGAAAAATGAAAACAGACCAGCACCTCTCAATATGAATGAGAGTTAACTCAAAATGAATAAAAGACCTCAACATAAAACCAGAAACCTTAAAAGTACTTAAAAGTACTTAAAAGTACTAGAAGAAAATATAGACAACATACTCCAACATATTGGCATAAGAAAGCATTTCTTTAATAAGACTCCAATTGCTCAGGGAATTGCAACAAGAATAGATAAATGGGATTACGTGAAATTAAATAGCTTCTGTACAGCAAAGGAAACAATCTAAATAAAGAGTTAAGGAAGACCCCACTGAATGGGAGAAAATCTTCTCATCCTACACGTAAGACAGAGGACTAATTGCCAGAATTTACAAAGAACTCAAGAAAGCAACTCCCAAGACAACAAATAATCCAATTCACAAGTGCTCAAAGGAACTGAACAGCAGTTCTCAAACGAAGAAGTTCGTGAGGCCATGATGCACATGAAAAAATGCTCAATATCCCTAGCCATTGTTGTTGTTAGGTGATACCCAGTCAACTCCCACTCATAGTAACCCTATGTACGGCATATCAAAACACTTCCCTGTTTCCCTATTCTGTGCCAGGCACACGATCTTATTTATGTTTAAGTCCATTGTTGCAGACACTGTGTCAATCCATCTGGTGGAGGGTTTTCATTTTTTTCACTGACCTGCCACTCTCCCAAACGTGATATCTTTCTTCAGGGCTTGGTCTCTCCTAACTACATGTCCAAAATATGTATGATGCAGTCTAGCCATCCTTGCTTCCAATGAGCACTCTGGTTTCACTTCTTCTATGACAGATCTGTTGGTTCTTTTGGCAGTCCATGGTATATTCAGTAGACATCTCCAGCACCATAATTCAAAAGCATCAATTCTTTTCCTGTCTCACTTGTTCAATGTCCAGTACACAATCCAATACACACATGTTCAAA
Organism: Pedetes capensis; assembly: GCA_007922755.1. NCBI lineage: Eukaryota > Metazoa > Chordata > Mammalia > Rodentia > Pedetidae > Pedetes > Pedetes capensis. Next base: position 35,276 of record VMDO01016063.1, on the reverse strand, counting down.
AGAACTGAACAATTCTAAAATGAGGAAGTTCCTAAGGCCATGATATACATGAAAAAATGCTTAATATCCGTACCATTAGAGAAATGCAAATCAAAACAACTCTGAGATTCCACCTTACTACAGTAAGAATGACTAAGATCAATAAAACAAATACCAACAAATACTGGTGAGGTTGTGGAGTAAAAGGGACCCTCTTCCACTGTTGGTGAGGCTGTAAATTGGTTCAACCACTTTGGAAATCAATGTGGAGAGACCTCAGAAAACTAAAAATAGAACTGCTATTTGATCCAGTTATACCACCACTGGGCATATACCCAAAGGGAGATGAGTCATCATACCACAGAGACATCTGCATCTCCATATTCAATAACTTTTTACAATAGCAAGGATATGAAATCAACCAAAGGGTTCATCAACAGGAGAATGCATTAAAAATTATGGTACATATACACAATGGAATATTACTCAGCAATTTTAAAAAATGAAATAATGTCATTTGCAGCAAAATGGACGGTATTGGAGAATATCATCTTAAGTGAATGAACATGAGCCCAAAAAGAGAAATACCATATGTTCTCACTCATATGTGGGAGCTGAATCATACTGAAAGGAAGGAAAAAATCCTATACATAAATTGAAATATAGAAAATTCACAAGTTTAGTGTAAAAGCCTGTGGTGGGGACAGTTTAAGGAGTGGAAAGAAGGAGGGAGGGATCTAGCAGAGGAAAGTGAAGACTGGAGATGGGATGGGGAGGAGGGTCAATGAAGAGGGATGAAGACGGGGGAGTTCAATCTCAATGTAAACAGCACAACTTCATGAGTATGTTGGAAAAATAGGGGAAGATAACTCAAATGAATATCAGAGTTTAACTATACACTAGCCATCAGGCTCCATAAACTTTGTGGGTTGACCAAAGTGTTACTAGAAGTGATATAAAGGATGCATAATGGAAAAAGACATTGCTGTATTACTCTGTACTCCATCAATATTTACTAATAATGGGAAAAAAAGAAATACTGATTTCTTATTCTCAAAATATCTTTCTGATATTTTTGGAGAAGGCATACTGTTAAATAAAGAAAAGTGGAAATAAGCGCATTCTGTGTGTGCCTTCTACCATAAAAATGCAGTCCTTTTTCTAATTTCATTGAGGTATCTATGCAGTGGTATTATTCCACCATTGCTCCCTAACTCAGGCAAATGCCTCTGCATTGGATAATTTCCTAGGAAATGAAATTTATGTGGGGGGTTTTGCTTAACAGCTGAGTATTTAGCATAGCTAATTCAGCTTAGATTTAAAATTTCCAAGTAAAATTCCACTAAAATTTGACACTTAATGCACTGCATTTCCAAAGATTTTGCATTTCAAACCTTTCTTTGATATGATACATTATATTTTAAAATTCATACTTTTTTAGATATTGTCAAAAGCAATGTGAATTATGCTTTTCTATACTACATGTGGGACACATAAGTAAATATTAAAATCTTTTTAAACCTTTGTTCTGTGTAAAATCACATATAAAATGATAGACTTTTGCATTTCTTCCAGTAAATACAGAATAATTTGTTATCACATTGTTAAGTTTTATGATAAATGAGCTAATGACTATGCCATCCCCCAGTGTTTCCTATGAGGACTGGTAATTTCTAATTCTTGTCCTCTTGTTTTACATTTTATCATCTCACAATTTTCATTTCCAGTCAACCACCAATGCCTGTGGTACGCTCCATGTAGATATTCTTTTTTTCTAAGCATACTCCTTCCACTAAACCAGTAATATTTGAGTTTTTATTGGTTTGTTTTGGACTTCCTCAAAGGTCTTCTAAGTCAAGCTCAAGATTTATACTCCTTATTACCACTTTCTGTCTTCCTGCCTTACCTCCTCTGTGTTGCAAAATGAACATTTAAAACAGTTCTGAGCGTGTTGTTGTTGTTGTTAGGTGCCGTCCAGTCAATATCCGACTCATAGTGACGCTCATAGGGTTTTCAATGGCTGAGTGCTTCGGGATTGCCTTGGGAGTGGATTGCCAGGCCCTTCTCCCAATAGTTCCGAGCACACTATTCTTTAATAGTTTCCCACTGATTCTAGGATAAAATGCAAACACTTAGCAAGCCTTACAAAGGCATCCCTGTATAATCTTGTTTCTGTCCACTTCATTAATCTCATTCCAAGTCTTGCTTCTTATATTCTAGCCATGTTGGCCTTCAGTTTCCTGACCTAGCCAGCTGATTTACTCCTCAAGAATTTCACTCATGTTGTCCCCTTTTATCCAGCATTTTGATCCCCACCACACATCCCACATCCCACTTGGGTTGAACATAGATTTACCTAGCATTTTGCTACCCACCACATGTCACATACCCCACTTGGGTTGGTCATAGATAACTGTTACCTATCCTTCAGCTAGCTATCAACACAAAATCTACTTTTATAGAAAAATCTTCCCAGACCTTAATATTAGGTAAAATTTCCCATAAATATGGTTTTGGAGCATTTGTTAAAATGTGTACTTGATTGCATCTTTGCTATCTCACCCCCTGAAATGTAATCTCCATAAGCTCACTAAGTGTGTTATCTGTGTTTAGTGCAATATTCTTATCATAACACTGTGTTGCTAAACTCTATTATCCATTGAAAAAAATGGATGTTCAATAAATATTTGTTAAATATACAAGACAATAGAATTGCCTTGTATTTGAATAATATAACAGTTCCACATTCTTATTTCTCTGTCCTATAGGGTAGTAAATATTTGGACAGTTGGAATAAAAATTAGATTTTAATGCAATATCTTTCATTGGTTAAGAAATTGTTTTTAAAAGCAACACTAGGCATCCATTTTTTACTGTTATTCTCACTACAAACTATAAGTCATAAATTCCATTTTTAGTTTTATAAACCTTTTAAAAATGTCTAATTATTATATTCATAGTCTACTTTGCATTTTAGTAGGTAAATGAAATACCTTAAACTTATCAAAGTTTATTCACAAGGTATCTTGTATTTATAGTTGGGATATATTTATATGCATTCTTTAAGTATTTATGACATTTCTAAGATTTTATATTTATATATCTCCGTCTATATGATACAAACATATATTCATGTAATTATATGTATATTACTGTTGTTGTTGTTGTTGTTGTTGTTGTTGTTAGGTACTGTCAAATCAGGGTCTGACTCATAGCGACCCTATGTACACCAGGAGAAACAGTATTGTCAGTGCTTCTCTGCTATTCATAGGGTTTTCAATGGCTGATTATTTTGGGGGAGTGGGCTGCCAGGTCCTTCTCCCAAGCTTACGGCACCTGTGTGCCCAAGCAGTCTCCCATCCAAGTACAAACCAGGCCCAACCTTGCTTAGTTTCCAAGATCGGATGCCACAGTGGTGCAGCTGCAGGCTATATGTATATATGCAAAATATATTTTCCAAAATGTAGAGACTGTCCTGTTTATGTAAGAAAGATACCATCTGTACATACCAGGTTGCAAAATGGTATATTTCTACACGTGGGCTTAAATAAATATAAACATTATAACTCGTGACAAAATTAACAATTTGAAGTTTTGGAAAAGTTTTAATGACAGTTGGGTTTCAAAGTGAGTGATTTCTCCTATTTATCTTTAGGATGAAGAGACTGTTTATATGATGAGTAGAGTAAATGTTCCTCAAGTAGACTGTGTTCTGGCAGGTACACAATTTGTATAGGTTTGCCTAGTACCTGTATTTCCTTTCCTAACAGTATTATAGTAGGGTACAAGTAGTTGTGTAGTTTACTCCAACTTTATGAGAATAATGAGCAAAAAAGTTTAAAAGAACGTACTGTCTTTCTAAGGGATGTTTATTGTTGTTGTTGTTATTGTTGTTGTAGTAGGTGTTGTTGGGTCCAACTCATAGCGACCCTCATAGGGGTTTTGTTGTTGTTATTAGGTGCTGTCGAGTCGGTATCTGACTCATAGCGACCCTTTGTACAACAGGGGAAACACTATTGTCAGTGCTTCTCTGCTGTTCATAGGGTTTTCAATGGCAGATTGATTTTTGGGAGGGGGTTGCCAAGTCCTTCTCCCTAGCCTACAGCTTCTGGTGTTCCCAGGAGGTCTCCCATCCAGGTACTAACCAGGCCTGACCCTGCTTAGCTTCTGAGATCTGACGGGATCGGATGCCACAGGGCTACAGCTGTAGGCCATAGGGTTTTTAGTTGCATCTAATAATTAAAGCTTCTTGAGGAAGGGAAGCCATGAAAGAAGAGTAGAAAACTAAATTGTGACTTATTATCTGATGAGACAACCCTGTCCTGCAGTGAGCTTTTCCAGCATCCTCCCAGTGGGGATCATTGCTGTTTGTACCCATGCCACAAATAAATGTAACAAATATCCAGGGCATGTAATAATAATTTGCATATCAGCAAGTAGATCTCATCACTTGTCATGCAGGACCCTTCTTAAGGCAAAATATAAAATTTAAGAAACATCTAAGAAATTATAATTCTGTTCTTTCTAGGCATCCAAAAAAACTTACAGAAATATAAGTGTATTCCCTCTTGTCTAAGATAAATAAAACACAGCCAGTTAAAATGAAACACTGAGAAAGAAACTCTTTCAATACTGGGGCAGTTTCTACAAATGAAAAGTAGCATAATTATACTTGATTTTTTATATATGTAGGTTTTTAGTCTGACTTCATTAAGCAAGTAAAACATTCATATGTGTGTGTGTGATATTGGGGGTTGAACCCAGGACCTTGCACATACTTTGTAAATTCTCCAACACCGAGCTGCACCTCCAGCCCAATTTTTACTTTGAGGCAGAGTCTTGCTAAATTACGCAGGCTGTCTGCCGTGTCAAACTTGCGATCCTCCTTCCTCTGCCTCCTGGGTATCTGGAATTACAGTTGTGCACCACTACACCCAGCTAAGGAAGCAAAACATTCTATCTTTAGAAATTAGAACTGTTATACATATTTAAAATTATTACTAGTAAATAATATTAATATTATCGTGTTTTAATATTCCATTTATCATATTTCAGAGACATGATAGCAACTGGCTGTGAAGACAAAAATGTTCGTGTCTATTATGTAGCGACCAGCTCTGATCAACCACTGAAAGTATTTAGTGGACATACAGCAAAAGTGTTTCATGTTAAATGGTCTCCTCTGAGGGAGGGAATTCTTTGCAGTGGTTCCGATGATGGGTATGTACTTTGGGATTCTAATTTTCTTGTCCTTTAAATCATGAATTTATATTTTTCCAGAAATGCTGATATTTATATGATCAAATTGTATATGAAAATAGTTTAAGTATATACTTAAAAATAGTTAACAAGTAACTAAAACTAAATTCAATCAAAACTTAAATTCTACCATGTTCACGTTATCATTATATTCATGATTTATGACTTTTCTTTTTTTCTTTTTTAAATTTTTTTTTCATGCTGGGAGGTTGAACTCAGGGTCTTGTGCATGCAAGGCAAGTACTCCAACTACTGAACTGCACCTCCAGCCCCTTTTTGTTATTTCTTATCTTGATACAGGGTCTCAGTAAATTGTGCATGCTGCCTCTGGCCTCAAACTTGTGATCCTCCTACCTTAGCCTCTAAGTAGCTGGGATTACAGGCATGCATCACTGTACCCAGATCCTATTTTCTTTTTCTTTCTTTCTTTTTTTTTATTACTGTGAATGCTTATTTCTAGTTCATTAGCTAGAAAATTAACATTTTTTAAAAGGTCAATGGGGAAAAGGAAGGAGATATGAAATAAATCAATAAAATAGAGAGGAGTTGTTTTTAACAATATTTATATGCCTAATATGGAAAAGAGCTGCATTCGGTTTCGTCAAGAATAAAATAAAAGCTAATTGTAAATTTTACTTATTTATTTACTTTTGCAGTACTGGGGACTTGAATCCAGGGCATCATGCATGCTTTTTGCAAGCATTCAACCACTAAGCCTTAATCCCAGCCCCAAGTTTTACTTTGTAGTTTTGAGACAGGGTCTCACCAAGTTACACAGGCTACCTCTGGCCTCGAACTTGTGATCTTCCTGCCTCTGCCTCCCGAGTCACTGGGATTAAAGGTATGAGTCACCATACCTGGCAATCATAAATTTTAGAATGAAGAGAAAATATTTTAAAAGTAAGTGATTTAATATTTTTCTCTCAGAATTTCTGAAATCTTGTCTATATTTTATATTCCAAAAAATATATATTTACATAGTATGTTGTTGTTAGTGCTGTCTAGTCAGGTCCAACTCATAGTGACTCTATGTACAACAGAATGAAACACTACCAGACACTATGGCATGCCAGGCATTATTATCAGTGATTCTCTGCTACTCATAGGGTTTTCAGTGGCTAATTGTTTTGGAAGTGTGCTGCCAGGTCCTTCTCCCTAGCCTATAGCACCCAGTATTCCCAAGTAGTCTCCCATCCAAGTACTAACCAGGCTCAACCCCAATTAGCTTCCCAAGATCTGATGAGAATGAATTCCAGGATGCTATGGCTGTAGGCTTACATAGTATAGTTTGCTTAATCTCCATTTAAAGATGGGATAAATTTAAGTGAGGAAAAAAAAATCTTATTTTGTACAAGGAAAATTTATAGTGCATAGTAACCACAGGTCTAATACTGAATAATTATTTTTACCTTGAATTTTTGGCATAAGTCCAAATTTAATAAGAAAAATAATTATGGGATTTTGGTGGGTTATCATTTGAAATGTTACTATTTATATGGTTTTCATGTGAAAATGAGTGTTTTAATTTATGAGATTATTCCAATAATCTCATAATAAAGTCTATGGATTCCATTCTATGTGAAAAAAATACAATCTGAAACATTTAAGGAATATTTTCAGAAATATATCAATGAGCATTTTATTAATTTATGGTAATGTAAATTAAAAGGCTTTATAAATTCAGGTTATTTATTCTCTTAGTAGTAATTGTTAATGTAGATGAAGGTTATGCCTAACTCACGTTCTCTAGCACCTTTAAGTAAAAGTAAAATTTGATATGTGTCACAGTGGGAGAGCACTTGCCTAAATAAAAGTAAAAATTTTAGAGAAACCATTGATTACCAATGTACTTATAACTGACCTCATAGACACTGTACTTAAGTATTGCTTGGGATTCCTAGACAGTTCTTAATATACAGTGGCCCATATACAGGCCTTTCTTACATTTGACCAAAAAAACATTTATTGTGACTTCAAAGTCTAGTATCAGTAGTCTAAAATCAGTAAAGGAATGACACTGTTCTAGTGGCCCCCACTATATTATTTTTATGCAAATTGCTTTAATATATTAACTACAGAAGCATGATAGCAAATTTTAGATATTTCAATGCTAAGATATATAATAAATTAGCACCAAAAAAATTTAGGTTAGAATATACTTGAATGTACAGCCTTTCCTGAATATCTACTGGGATTTGTTCCAAGACCCCATGTGGATACCAAGCTCATGTGGTATTTAAGTTCATTATCTAAAATTGCATAGTATTTGCATATAACCTATGCACTTTAAAATATTTAAATATAACCATATACTTTAAATTATCTTGGGATTGCTTAAAATAGCTAATACAATCTAAAAACTATGAAAATAGTTTTTATTGTTTAGAGAATTATGAAAAGCAAAAACAAGTCTGTACATGTTTAGTTTGGATGCAATATTTTTTCCTTTTATTTTTATGGGGTATGGAATGATAATTCAGTACATATATACAATGTGTAGTAATCAGATTGTTAACAATTTCATGTCCTTAAACATTAAAAAATTGCTTATTAATATGTACTAATTGTACATATCTATAAGGTATAGTATGGTTTTTAAATTTTCATGTAGTATGAGTTTCATTATGAGATTTTTGTATCATTACATCCTATACTTTGCACTTGTTCTCTTTACCCCCATTTCTCCCCCTGTACCTCCTGCTTATCCCATTTCTCTCCCCTTCCCACTCTTCTCCCACTCCAAATGTATCTGCTTGCATTTCGTAATCTTAGATATATACAATTGTATATATTGTTTTTCTTTTAGATCTAGCTTCTGTATATGAATGAAAATATGGTATTTCTCATTTTGAGACTGGGTTATTTCACTGAAAATGATGATCTCCAGATCCATTTTGCTGCAATGATGTAATTTGATTCTTTGTAGCTGAATAGTATTCCATTGCCTATGTGTACCACTTTTTAAAAAATCCATTCATCCCATTGAAGGACATGTAGGTGGACTCCTTTCTATTTTGAAAAGTGCTGCAATAAACATAGAAGTGCAAGTGTCTCTGTTGTATGATTAGTTTCCCTTGGGTATATAGTTAGAAGTGGTATTGTTAGGTGCCATCGAGTCAGGTCCAACTCATAGTGACTGTGTACAACTGAACAAAACAATTATCCAACACCCCGCCATGCCTAGCACTATTGTCAGTGTTTCTCTGCTATTCATAAGTGGTATAGCAGGGTCATATGGCAGTACTATTTTTAGTTTTCTGAGGAATCTCCATACTGTTTTCCATAATGGCTGTACTAGTTTACAGTCCTACCAACAGATGTAAAAAGGTTCCTTCCCCACCCCATCCTGAATTCTCACTAGCATTTGTTGTTTGTTTTGTTGTTGCTAGCCATTCTGACCACAGTGAAATGAAATCTCAATGTACTTTTGATTTGCATTTCCCTGATGGCTAGGTATGTTGAACATTTTTTCATATGTATTGCCTCTATGTGGGGCAAACACCTCCTGGTCCAGTGCTGCACACACAAATATCTTAATCACAAGTTACTGGGGACACTTGGGTGAGGGGTGTGCACTCCTGGCCCTAGGAACGCCTAGAGAGGAGAAGGGGAGAAAGGAAAAGCCTTGGGCGCTTTTGCCTTGTGGGACCAAAAGCAGCTCTTTGTCTCTCTCTCTACCCTGAAGGGCAGAGAAAAACCCAAGCAAGTTTTGCGGGGTCCCTTGTTCCGGTGCCGCCTCTATGTGGGGCAAGTGGGAGAAAGGAAAAGGCCTCTCTCTCTGCCCTGACGAGGGTGGGAGAATCCCAAAGGAGTATCAGCAGCCTAAGTGTTAGCAGTTCTTTCTGCTGCCTCTGGGGAAGCTGTAGCTCTTCTGCCTCAGGTGCTGGGACCAGAGACTACCCTCAGCTTGTGTCCCTAGGTGCTGGGCAGAGGGACTGTCCTCAGCTTGCTTGTAGTCCTTGAGAGCACTGCCTAGTTGTCCTGGTCTTGGTGGTCGCAAGGAGAGGTGCTTCCTGTTGCTAGTCAAATCCAAAGAGTTCCCAGCAGGAAGCTAGTGGTCAAATCCAAAGAGAGTTCCCAGCAGGAAGCTAGTCGCCAGCAGCATCACCATCAGCCACACAACCAGCTCCACCAGCTCTCCTCTCTTCACATGCAGAGCAAGCTTTGTTTATATAGCCCTTGGGTAACTAACTGCCTTAACTGCCTCAAGATAACAATCAGGTGGGGACATGAGGGGCTAGGTGCAACCAATTTAGGAGGGACATTCAAATAAAGAGTGAAACCAGATGTCACTCCTTGGGTAATCAAGGGGAGATCCTTGATTACCTATCAGGGGGGGCAAGATGAGGGTTGAATAACTTCCTACATCTGCCCCTTTATTTTTATTTTTTAAGTGCCCCCCCAACAGTTTTGCATAATTAGAGCCATTACCATTGCATATGAGCTCGGTTATATAGATGGTATTACAGAAAACATTAACAGGTAACAGGCATCTACAGCATTTTCTAATGCCATTATTAACAGTGTTAGGGTACCCTTTTCAAATTTTGCCATTGCTCCCTTTTTCCTTTTTGTGGTCTCACCCATTTGGTGTTTTTTCTGTTGTCGTTATTGCTTTTGGATTGTTTGAGCTGTCCTCAGTTTCGCCACTTTTTCTGTCAGCCCTTACATTCTTCACACCCCCTCTTCCACCATGGTACCCTGGGCGTTCAGAAGATTGTGGCTCACTGTTCTCATCCCCTTTATTAGTGTTACTACCCTCAGGGTCCTTAGCGCTCCGGACATTTTGCTCCAGGATCCAGATTGGCTTGTTTTCTCCCTGTGGGAAAGCACATGCCAAACCTTGGCCTTGGGTCAGTAACACATTGGGCCCCTCCATTTTCCAGTGAGAAGGTCCTTCTACTGAACCAAAACCTCAGTGGCCTTGGCATCCGTCCCCAGTGCTTTCACACTCTGGGCCTATTTTCATTTTTTTGTATGTTTAGTATGTGTATTATATTTATTATTGTTTATCATATTTATTGTTGTTAAGCCTTTACTAAGCATTACATTGGGTGGGTACTCCCCCATTCCTCCTTTTTCCTTCTCCATTTGATTTTTTTACCTGAGCTTTAGGGGATAGTGGGCCCTTTTTTGGTATCTGAATCTCTGGAGGTTGAGGAAGTAAACTCCAGTATTCGATTATGGGTGTCAAAGTAATATCATTAGTCTCTGTTTTAGATATTGGAGTCCGAGTTAGTCTGAGATTAAGAGTCTCATGCTCTACTGACTGAACTACCTGGGCAGATTTTATAGGGTTAGTTAGGGCCCCTATTTTTGTTAGGGCTTGAGGGGTCTGCCATTAGGGGTATATATCCTCCCTGAAGGCCCTTTAGTTCAAATGATTTTGGCCTTTTGTATTTTTAACCTATTCGAGACTCCTTAGTTTTGAAAGAGAAGTTAGAACAGTATCATAATTTAACAGAAACATTATTACCTAGAGACATTATGGCTGTTATAGGAGATACAAATTTAGACGTTATTGAATTAATTCCAATAGAAACATCAGCAAGGACATTTTGGCTCCAAGGTTCCTTTTTCCAAAATTTACAATTCGACAGTTTTAGATTGAAAACCATTTTCTTACATTCCTTCTCATATGTCATGTGACTAATTTCCATCAATCCCCTCTATTACAGAAGCAATACCTTTTATATATGGCTTTATATTGTTAACTATTGTTTTAGACTTTGCTTACAATCAAGATAAATTTTGGGCCCCTTTTTGTTGAACCATATCAGTTTGGTTAGGATGTCCAATTGGTATATTGTTATGCATTGGTTTTGGACTGCCAACATCTTTGGTTATCACTATATCCTTATTTAATATTAAATTAAGATTTGGGGAATCAAATTTACCGGTACGTTTTATGCATTGAATGTCTATTGCACCTTGAGAGTTTTTTTCCTTTTAGGTATGGTTGTAAACAATCCATACAGAACTTATGTCTGTCAAGACATTACATCTAGAAATCTGTCCTTAGAATGTTGTAAAAGGCACCAAGAGCATTTTACACTTGGTTTGTTAACAGGAGTTAACCAATTGTTAGAACATACATCTTTGACATCTACAATCTCATCCATCCCACCAGTGAGCTCCTTTGACTTACATTTTTCTGTTTAACATTTATTATCAAAAATATTATTCTCAATATCATCCTTTAAACAATTAGTCAGTTGATCCTTTTGTTTGCACAAAATAGATTAATTGATGATCTCCCTTTAACACAGGTGGTGTGTCAGATTCTGTTGTTTTTGATTTTCTGTTACTTAAAGATTCCAAACTTCCCAAATTATGACTAGAACCTTTATTATTTGTTGAGGCATCAGTTTTGAGTTTTAGTCCTGCCTCCATGGGCACAGTCCAATGCACCTGGAGCCTGTCTCTTTGTGGTTTTCCTTTTCCTTGTTCTTGTCTTTTTATATTCTCTGGAGGTCTCTGTTCTACCTCCCTCTGCGGCCTTTCTCTTTCCTGGTCCTTTCCCTTACTCTGATCCTCTATAGATCTCTGTTCCTTTTCTTTGGGCTTGGCCTCTAATTTTCCCTGTGGCCTTTCTTCCTTCCTTTGTTGCTGGGCTAGAAGGCACCCCACCTTCAGTAAAGGCTTATGGAAGGGTGTGCAGTCCTTATGGTAGCTGTACCAGCACATTTTCTCAGTGTGCCACATTTTGCCACCCTGTTGGCCATCAACCACAAGGCCTATTGTTATTACCGTTGGGTCTTCCTTCACTCCTTTTTGTAGGCTCTTCCTGCCTTTTTGGGCATTCCCACCACCAATGCCCCTTTTCCCCACAGTTGTTGCATTTGCTGGGTCTTCTATCTCTAGATTTCTCCGCAATTGTGGTAAAGGCCTTAGCAATGCTATCTGCAGCTTGGTCTGTGAAGGCTTTGGCCAGGCCTTGGCTGTTTGGGCCATGGAACCCACGTCCTGTGTGGCCACAATCCAATCCTCCAGGGTCCTGTTCTTTAGGCCCTGGCAGGCTTGCCTGCAGTCACTGGACATGTCATCCCACACCAAGTGCTTAAGCAGTTCCACTTTTGCACCCTCATGAATGATTTTGCATTCTAGGCTTGTTGACCCTGTCAACAAAGTCCACAAATGGTTCATTTTGCCTCTGTCTGAGCAACACTAGACTTGGCGTTGACCCTTCTCTTGGTAGTCTGTCCTATGCTATCTGGGCACACATCCTTACTTGGTCAAATGACTGTGCTGGCCCCATTGCTTGCTTTGCAACAGCTGAGTATATAGGTCCTTCTAATAAGCAGTCTGCTCCAACATCTACCTCTGCCCAGGCATTTCTCTCTGCTTGTTGTTTGCACTCCCCAGTACAGGGCTTCCCACTGGATGAAAGTGGGCCATGGAAGAACTGCTCTGGTCAGGCCCCTCCAATCCTGCAGGGTGTTGACCCTTGTGGCTAGGCTGTTAAGGAGTGTCTTTGTCCACGGGAAGTATGGCCTGTCCTCTCTAATGGCTGCTGGTAGGTTCTTCAAGTCCTTGGACTCCTATGGGCACCACATTTTTGGGCGCTCCAGTGTTGGTATAACATTGAGCAGGTATGCCTGTGGCCCATTAACTGCCTAGGCCTATACCCTGCCCTGTCCAAGGTCCTGTGCTTGCCAGGGCAAGTTGACCTAGGCTCGCATAGAGCCTGCCCCTGGAGCACACTTCCTGGGGGTGTACGCCCTGCAGAAGTTCCTCCCTTGTCCTGTACATTTCTGGGGGAAGCCCTGCCCCTCTGGGTCTGACCTCTATCCTAGGCCCCTCCCCTTGAGGTCCAACTCCCTCCAGAAGTCCCTGCCTTCAGGGTCCGGCTCTAGATGGAAGCCCCTCCCTTCTAGGGGGTCCTGCTTCCCTCATTTGCACAATAACCTCTAGCTCTGGAAGTACCTCTGTGGTATCCAGTGCCATGATGGCCTGCACCACATGTTTCTTATTGGCTCTTTCCTGCTGTTTCGCATGGCTCCTCCTAAGTGCCCCAAGCCCTCTAAACAGTTCCGGTGACACCTTGTTTCCTCTGCGCAAAGCTGCTCTGGCTGCTTCATTAACTTCTTCCCAGATCTGAGTCCTCTCTAAATCCTCTGCGGCTAGCCATGGTGCTACCGCCAGTGTCCCTTTCCAGAATTTGTTTACTTTTTGTTCACCTTCTGTCTGCCCTGTTTTAATTGGGCTTTCAGGCTTTTCCATTGCTTCTCTTGAGATTTTACTTCTGTTGCTTCACATGGCTACCACTTTTAACTCACGGGAGGTACACTACCCTTCTTGGTTTCTCCTGTTTCCTTGTTTCCTCCCCGAAGACGGGTGGTTTGTTACATGTGCTTTACATTTCTTTCTGGCTTCCGTCTTTCTGAGGCTCCTTTCCCAACTCAGTTTGGCCTTCCCCCTTCTGGCTCTGTCCTCCCTTGGATTCCCCAAACCTCTTGAGCCCTTTGGCTCCCTGTGGTCTTTTTATAGGCCCTTCTTTCCTGGAAGCCCTTTGGCTTCCCACTGTCCTCAGCAGGCCTTTTTCCTGCCTTTCCTCTGGAGCTCCTGGCTCCTTTTCCTTATGGCAGGCTCCTTTCCTGCCCTTCCTCGATGCCCTCTGGCCCCTTCACAGGCCTTTTTTTATCTGGCCCTTTCTCAGAGGCTTTTGGCCTCCTTTCTCCGTTAGGCTTTGGTCTTACCAAGCCACCTTTCACCTTTCTATATCTTCCCATTGTTGGGAGTTTCTATCTTTTTATGCTCTCCTGCCACTCTGGGTACACACCTCCCCTACGTGCCCTTGCAGACTGGTCCCCACACTTAGGATCCCTGCCTAGGGCTATGTGCACCTACTCCTGACCACATGGCACTCACTTCTGCCACTATGGATAGACCCATTGGCCTTCCATCCATTTCTCACGGTCCCCGTTCGCTGTCCTCACAGCCTCCCGTCCAGCGTCCAGTCCAGTTCTCCGTGAAGCACGGCTGCTTCTGCTCCTCTTCCCAGCACCCTTCTCGGGAGAGGGCTTTCTGCTTTTCCTTCTCGTTCCCCGTTCAGGATGGGGATTCCTCCTTTTTCGGGGTCCCCTCTCGGGATGAGGGTCTTTATCCATACCCTGTGTGGGTCCCTACTCTCAGGACTCTCACGGTGTTTTGTGGGGTTCTTGTTTGCAAGACTCCCATGGTGTTTTGTGGAGTCCCTGTTTGGGCACCACCTCTATGTCGGGCAAGTGGGAGCAAGGGAAAGGCCTCGCTCTCTGCCCTGACAAAGGCAGGGAGAAACCAAAAGGAGTGTTAGCAGCCTAAATGTTAGCAGTTCTTTATGCTGCCTTGGGGGCAGCTGTGGCTCTTCTTCCTCTAGCACTGAGACCAGAGACTGACCTCAGCTTCTGTCCCTAAACGCTAGGCAAAGGGACTGTCCTCATCTTGCTTATAGTCCTTGAGAGCACTGTCTAGTTGTCCTAGTCTCAGTGATCACGAGGAGAGATGCTTCCATGTTGCTGGTGGAATCCAAAGAGAGTTCTTTCTTCCTCGGTGGTCAGAAGGAGAGAGTTCCCAGCAGGAAGCATCAATTGCCACAGCTCTCACAAGCAACCGCTCCACCAGCTCCCTGCCACCAGCTCTTCTGCTTCCTTTGCTCTCTCACGTGCAGGGCCAGCTTAGTTTATATAGCCCTTGGGTAACTAACTACCTTAACTTCCTCAAGATAACAATCAGGTGGAGGCTCCAGGGACTAGGTGCAACCAGTTTAGGAGTGACATTCAAATAAAGAGTGATACCAGATGTCACTCCTTTGGTAATCAAGGGGAGATCCCTGATTACCAAGCAGGGGACAAGATGAAGGTTGAATAATTCCCTAAAATGTATATTGGCCATTTTTTATTTCTTCTTTTGAGAACTCTCTGTCCAGTTCCATTGCCCATTTATTAATTGGATTTTTGATGTTTAATTTTTGAGTTATTTATATTAACCCTAGATATTAATCCTCTGCCAAATGAATAATTAGCAAAGATTTTCTCCCATTCTATAGGCTGTCCTTTTACTCTGTTGATTATTTCCTTTGCTGTATAAAAGCTTTTTAATTTCATAGAATCCCATTTGTCAATTCTTGGTACTGTTTCCTGGGCAATCGGGGTCTCAATAAGAAAGAATTTGCCTATGTCTCTATGTTAAAATGTGCTCTCTACCTTTTCTTCTAGTCATTTCAGAGTTTTTGGGGTTTATATTGAGATCTTTGATGCATTTTGAATTGATTTTTGTACAGGGTGAGAGGTATAGATCTATTTTCATTCTTTTACCTAGGAATCCAGTTTTCCAGATTTATTGAAGAGACTATCTTTTTTCCAATGTATGTTTTTTGACACCTTTGGCACCTTTGTTGAAGATCAGATGTGTGTAGCTGTGTGGTTCTATATCTGTTCCATTGATCTTCATGCCTATTTTTGTGTTAGTACTAAATTGATTTTGTTACTGTGGCCCTGTAATATCATTTGAAGTCAGGTATTGTGATGCCTCCTGCATTGCTTTTGCAGCTTCAGATTGTTTTCTTTATATGAGGTCTCTTGGGTTTCCAAATGAATTTTAGTATTATTTTTTCTGTTTCTGTGAAGGATATCATTGGAATTTTGATGAGGATGATATTGAATCTTTAGATTACTTTTGACAGTATACCCATTTTCACAATATTAATTCTTCTGATCCATGAGCAAGAGAAGTCTTTCCAACTTCTTGCATCTTCTTCAGCTTCTTTCTTTAGTGTTTAATGTTTTTATTGTAAAGATCTTTAGATTCACTAGATAGATTAAGTCCTAGATACTTCATTTGGGAGAGTGTTATGAATGAGACTGTTTTTTTCTCATCCTATTCATTATTGGTACATAGGAATGCTACTGGTATTTATTTATTTATTTATTTATTTATTTATAAGTAAAGGTTGGTGGGGTGCAGAGGGTTAGGACTTTTGCTGCTTCCACTATGAATTTTTATATTACTTTTGGTTACAGTTTCATCAACTTACATATTTTACAGAACAGATTTTTGAACATTGATTTTGTTTCCTGCTACTTTGCTAAAGGAACTTACTAGCTCTAAAAGTTTTCTCATGGCATCTTTAGGGTCTTTTAAGGATATAATCATATTGTCTGAAAATAGGGATATTTTGACTTTTTTATTCACTGTTTGTGTCCCTTTTATTTCTTCCTCTTGCCTTATTATTCTGGGTAGAATTTCGATCACTGTATTAAGAGTGGACTCCCTTGTCTCACTCCTAATTTGAGAGGGAATACTTTCAGGTTTTCCCTGTTTTATATAATGTTGGCTATGTTGTTGTTGTTAGGTACCATCAATGGGTTTGTCATATATATGCTTTATGATGTTGAGATATGTTCCTTCTGTACCCAGTGTCTTCAGAATTTTTATCGTAAATGGATTGAAATGGTGTATGTAAAACCCATTGATATAGAGGGCTGATTGCATTGTCCTGTACAGGAAAATGGGGAAAATGAAGGGAATCTTTTTTTTTTTCAGTACTGAGGGGCTGAATCCAAGGCCTTACACATGCTTTGCAAGTGCTCTACCACTGAGCTGTACCCCAGCACATTTTTTTATGTTTTATTTTGGAGCAGGACCTCACTAAATTACACAGGCTGCCTCTACCCTCAAACTTGCAATACTCCTGCCTCTGCTGCCTGTGTCACTGGGATTACATGCATGCACCACCATGCCTGACTAGGGAATCTTTTTATATAAAGTAGAAGCAGGCATACATTAAAGTAAAAGTATATGTTATGTCTCCTTTACAGAGCAATATACTTCAATGTACTATTATTTTGATATTAGGTTGGTATAAGTTTGTGACTAAACAGTTCTTGTGAATGGCCTAAGTGAAGTGTACATTTGGAAATATAATTTGATTTTTATGTATAATATTGTTTTTTCAGTTCTGTTCGAATCTGGGATTATACTCAAGATGCTTGTATAAATATTCTTAATGGGCACACTGCACCTGTGAGGGGATTAATGTGGAATACAGAGATTCCATATCTACTAATATCTGGCAGCTGGGACTATAGTATAAAACTATGGGACACTCGGGAAGGAACTTGTTTGGATACTGTCTGCGATCATGGTGCAGATGTATATGGTAAAATGTTTTTCATATATGTATTATTTCAGTGGATTAATAATATTTATAATTTCTGAACAATATAGTATGTTTAAAGAAGTCACAATACTTCATTTTGAAATAACATTTTGGCATTAAAAATATAAATTGAAATATCAGAATACATAATAGATAATCAAAGAAATCAGAAATTATCAGAAGATGACTACTGTTAGCACTGGGATGTCTTTCTCTCTCTGCAGGTATATGTGTCTGTCTGTATACACACATACACACACAGCAAACAGTTCACTCCTCTACCCATGCACATGTGTATATATTTGGGTTGGATTTTTCTCTCTTCTCTTACCAATACTCTACAGATAAATTGTGGAGCATGAAATTAATAATACAGTAGATGTAACTTGCTTAGCCATTATCTCATTTTTGAATACTAAGAACAATGTTTTATTTTTTAATATGATATGAAGTTTTTTTAATATATCTGAGCTAAGTGTGAATAATCAGATTACTTAGCTTTTACATATTACTTTATTCTCAATTGTATTTGTATTTACTCTCATTCCCAAATCTTGATGGGAATGAGTGGGTGGTTTGAGAATTCAAAAATAATTTGCTAGAGAATGTATTCTAAATCCAGTTACTTAGAGCCATATGTTCTATACCCAATGCCCCTTTAACTGAAGCAATAGGGGACTGAGTGTAGGAAAGAATCCTAGTTTTCAATGTTCTACACTGAAAGGTCTCCAGTTCTTTCTTTGTCTTGTAACTAGAACTCTCATCTATCCTTCCATTATCTCATAGATGCTATGTGCCCTAGTAGGAGTACATTACCTTTGTCACTTAACCAAATGATGTATAATTTCAACATTTTTACTGAGGACCATTTTCTTTCTAATAATTTTATCATTTTATATTCATATTTATATAATATACTAGTTAATTTATTACATTTTTATACTATCACCAACCAAGATATTAACTAAATGCAAACAGAAGTTTGACTCTAAGAGGCTTTCAGTTATTCACAGCATTTCTCCATAATTCCAATTCTGTAGTTTTGGGAGATACACATAAATAAAAACATTTTTTGTTGCTTACTTTAGGTAAAATTTTTTTTCCATTAGGTTTAACATGCCATCCAAGTCGTCCTTTCACTATGGCTTCCTGCTCTCGTGATTCTACAGTGAGACTCTGGTCATTAACACCTTTAATCACTCCTTTACAAATAAATATTCTGGCAGACAGATGTTGGGAAGAAATTATCGGAAACACTGGTATTGAATATATGCATGCATTAGATTTTATTTTTAAATAATGTTTTGTAAGAATGTTTTCCTCACTGATTTATATCTCTTCTTCAGATTACGCCATAGAAAAAGGCACTCCTCCACTATTGTGTGGTAAAGTGTCAAGAGATATTAAACAAGAAATAGAAAAACTAGCTGGTAATCCTCAAATGAAAAAACTAAGATGGTTTTCAGAATGTTTATCAGTAAGTATTGTAGGAGTATAACATGAACATAGCCAAACAAATCACCACAACTATTGTCATTAAGTTATTATATGTTTATATTAACCATCCCAATTCCTGAGTTCCCTTTCAAAATAATCTATACAGTATAAAAAAGCGAATATTAAAAAAATCAGTAAATGAGATGTTGTGTAGTTATTATTTTGTTAACTCTTCAATTTAGGTAAGTCTAAATTGTGATATTTTTGAAGATACAAGATGCTTTGAGGATGTTACCTGACTAATACATTTTTGGTTATTCTGTGTCAACATGCTAGCCTCCAGTTGGCAGTGATAACTTATGGAACTTAGTTGCTGTGATAAAAGGGCAAGATGATAGCTTACTTCCTCAGAACTACTACAAAGGAATAATGCATTTGAAACATCTTATTAAATTTAGAACAGTAAGTAAAGCATACAAATATGATATACTCAAGTAAATTTTCCCCTTTCACTATTAAAGTTGGGAAATTATATGTATTTATATGATTAGATTAATTGTTGTTGTTGTTAGGTGCCCTTGAGTCGTGTCCGTGAGGGTTTTCAATGGCTGATTGTTTTGGGATTGCTTTGGGAGTGAATTGACACATCCTTCTCCCAGATTAGATTAGCAGATTGAAATAAATGAACATTGAGGAGATAAATGTTTTGTAAAACCAATCCTGAGAGTATGAATTACTTCAGAACATATTAAGGTAGGCCCAGTTTTCAAAGGTTGAATCTTATGACATTCTTCAAAGATTACTTGGCACTCCTTGAAATGCTGGAATGTGTTTTATTAAAATGGATCATAGTATAGTTTTTAATGTATATTTCTGGTGCAACATTCAGTATCAACAACAAAACCTGTTCTAGTACCAGGAAGTATAAATGATTTGTATGTTTTCAATGCAATATAAATAGTTAATTGTTAGAGCATGCAGAAATTGTGCCAGGCATGTGAATTGATGGTCACGCAGAATAGATATGTTCATATAGAGAAAGTACTTTCTTAAATCACAATCTAAGCACCTAATGATTATAACTAAAAAAAATATGTTGACAAGCTAAGAACCAAAGTAAGCCAATATTTTTCTTTATTGCTGGGATTTAGCTCAGTTGGTAGAGCACCGCTCTGCAGTGTCTGAGATCCCCTGTTTGATTCCCAGCACAGCACAGCAAAAATGGGAGAAGGGCCTGGCAATCCACTCCCAAGGCAATCCCAAAACAATCAGCCATTAAAAACCCTATGAGGGTCACTATGAGTCGGATATGACTCGACGGCACCTAAAAACAACACAACAATATTTATTTATGTATTTGTTTATTTATTTATTGACTGGGATGTCAATTTATCACTACCTTTTAGCCTCTGGACTTCTGTATAATCACAATAGCTGGAGAGTGTTAAAGACAATGGGAAGCAATTTCTTCTCCCCCAGCCCATACTTCCATGCACATGCCAAAATATTATGTTTAAAGATGTATCATTCTATAGAGAAAAAGTATTGTCATTTAAATGTTTAATACCCAATGCCATATGCTTTTAAAATATCCAGCTCTCATATAACAAAATGTAAAAATTAGCTTTTCTTTTTAAATAGTCTGAAGCCCAAGAACTAACGACAGTCAAGATGTCTAAATTTGGGAGTGGTATTGGTGTACCTTCTAAAGAGGAAAGACTGAAAGAAGCTGCTGAGATACACTTGAGATTAGGACAAATTCAGAGATATTGTGAACTTATGGTTGATCTTGGCGAGGTACTGTGCTTTTAAAGTAAAAATAATGAATCTAACAGAGTATTTTAAATATTAAGAATATAATTTAAGTATTAAAAATAGGAATCTTATTTTTTTCAGATCTAATTTAATCTCTGCAAATCTGATATCTGATATATAGCTTAGGAAAGCAAATAAAATGATGTCTCCAGGATAGCAGCATCAGCATCAATTGGGAATGTATATATACCTCACCCTAGGCCTACAGAATTATAAACTGTGGTATGAAGTCCCACATTCTATGTTTTTATAAGTCCTCCTGTTCATTTTCATGCAGCCAGAGGTTTGATAAACACTGCTATGGGCTTTTAAAAGTATCTGCATTGGCTAATTTGCACTCAGTGGAAACCCCTTGCTACTACTATTTGTCACAGCCAGAAGAGGGATTTTCATTGGGGATCATCTGGCAAAGGATGCTCATTAGGCATATTCTGAATTCTTTTTTTTTTTTTTTTTTTTTTTTTGCCTCGCACTTGCATACTTTGCACTTGCTATACCACTGTGCTATACTCCCACCTCATTTTCTTTTTTTACTTTTTGAGACAAGGTCTTGCTAAATTATGCAGAATGCCTCTGGTGTCGAACTTGCTATCCTCCTGCGTCTGCCTCCTGAGTTGCTGGGATTACAGGCATGCACAACTATGCCCTGCTTACATTTGATTTTTACAGAGCATTGAATCAACAAAACAGATTGTTCAGAAAAATTAAGGTGAATAGATACTATTAAAATGCAGGATAGTGGCTTCCTTTGGTAAGTGGGTAGTGACTTGCATGGCTTGAATGGAGTATAGAAGAGGCAGGGTTTCTGTGTCCTGATTCTGAGTGCTGGTTACATGGGTTTGTACAGTTTATGAAAAATTGGTTGTGCTTGTCTCTTTTTGTTAATATATTTAGCTCAGCAAAATTTCCCTACCTCCCTACTCCACCAAAACAAAGATTAGAATGGCATGGACACATTCAATAGTTTTTCATTATTAAAAAACCTTCAGTTTTTTTAACTTTGTAATTATATAGCATGACATTAATAATACCTGTAAATAATATAAAACTAAGCAAAGTTCCGATAAAATATATCTAAATTAAATTTACTCATGTTTTTACTTTTCCATTGTACTTGTTGTTATTGTTGTTAGTCCCGTCAAGTCAGTATCTGACTCATAGCGACCCTCATAGGGTTTTCAATGGCTGAGTGCTTCAGGATTGCCTTGGGAGTGGATTGCCAGGCCCTTCTCCCATTTTTGCGGTGTTGGGAATTGAACTCGGGACCTCAGAGACTGCAGCACAGCATTCTACCAACTGAGCTAAATCCCAGCCCTCCATTGTACTTAGAGATAAATAATGAATTAATTGCTGTTTGACCTGAACTACTAAGATGTGCCATTTAATAAAGACATTACAGATTAAAAGGTATTCAATTTATGAGGACATAAATATTTTATTTATGAGTTAGTAAAGAGCTGACTAAAAGTTACTTTTTTTAACAGGGTACAAGTAGAAACAAAATCTATCAAAAGTTAAGGAGAAACAGGATAAATAAATTTTGGTAAATTTGCCAATACAGATATATTTAAAAGCCCATAGCAGTGTTTATAAAACCTGTGCATGCATGAGAATGACTGGGAAAGCTCATAAAAACACAGAATGTTGGACTTTATCCCACAGTTTATAATTCTGTAGGTCTAGGGTGGGGCATACCTGTTCCCAAATGATGCTGATGCTACTAGCCTGGAGACATCATTTTCTTAGCTAATTTCGTAGGGTATACATCAGATATCAGGTTAGCAAAGATTAAATTAGATCTGAAAAAATAAGGCTCATATTTTTAATACTTAGTGTTAATTATATTCTTAATACTTACCTGAGTTTTCCATCTGGGTATATATCCTCTCAAACTATCTTAAAACCTTTCTCAACTAGGTATCTGTTTATGAAACTTAATAATTTTATTGTTCTGTAGGTTCACAGATAGACTTGATTCATAAAATTGTGCTTGTAATTCTGTAGAAACAGTGTGCTTATAATTTTTCATAATCATCTCCCTATGAATAGATTCTACTTCAATAAGTTCAATACTATGAAATGAGGGAAACATTTCATCTTTTCACTTACAAGATATGTTTTTATTGAAGGAGGTTGGTGACGTCAAAGTTAACCTACATTTCAACTTTTTTTTTCATTTTCCCCTACTGTAAGATAAACTACCTCTAGAAACATTTTAAAGCACCTTTTAGGTAATATTCTAAATATGGAGTTTTAAAAATAATCTATTTAAAATTTAACATATTATTTTTAAATTAATTACTAATTTTCCACCTTTAATTGCAATAGATCTTTAGTATTTTGAAGAGCCTTAATTAAAATGAGGTTTTCATTCATTGACTGATATTTCAGAATATTTTCTCCTCAGTTCCCTTTTAGTCTTCAAATCCATATTTTTAAATAAGTCATAATCAACCTTGATTGAATAATGAACTTCTTTAATAGCAGTCTAATTTTTAAAATGGGCTGGGATTTAGCTCAGTTGGTAGAGCGCTGCACTGCAGTCTCTGAGGTCCCAAGTTCAATTCCCAGCACCACAAAAATGGGAGAAGGACGTGGCAATCCACTCCCAAGGCAATCCCGGAACAGTCAGCCATTGAAAACCCTATGAGGGTTGCTATGAGTCGGATACCGACTCGACAGCACCTAACAACAACAATAATTTTTAAAATATGACAAGTATTTTTAATTATAAAGGAAGAAATGAAAGCAAATAAAATTTATGCAAATCAGTAGGGGAAGAATAAAAATAAAAATAAATGATATATTTACTTAATATAATAGTGAGAAAAAATTCACTATTATTTCAACATAGAGCACCATTGTTGTGTTAAAAGATGAGATACAATATTTTCAAATTGTATACTTCAGTTACTATTCGTTATTCTCTTTCCTTTCTGTTCCTCCTTTACTTTCTTCATCTCTTCTTCTCTTTTGCAATCTCTTTCTCTCTTTCTTAAGTTTGAGATTGATTAGATTTTACCTGCTAAATATAGAATTTTACATATTCTATTTTATAATGTGGTAATATTTATTTTGTATGGAATGGATTAGATAATATAAAAATATCCGTGAAAATTCAAGAACTCTAACAACTCTTCATTATAAATATGAATTGATAAAAAAAGTCTGTTAAGATTTATCCAGTATAGTTAAATAGGTGTATTTATCCTCTTCTTGCCTGTTATTCTAGTGGGACAAAGCCCTATCAATAGCACCTGGGGTCTCTGTGAAATATTGGAAGAAGTTAATGCAGAGGTAAGACAGTCAGTCTGTGTCCAAATAGATGTTTCAAAATCATATGTTAATGTAGAAGCAATATATAAGTGTGGTAGTAGCTCTTGAGATTTCTTATTCACATCTTATACTGAATAAGAAGTGAATGTTTTACCTGCTGGTATAATAAATTAAATAACTTGATTACAAATAATTTTAGTGTTCTTATATTTGTCCTGGCCTCCAGCTGTAGCCCTGTGGCATACAATCCCATCAGATCTCAGAAGCTAAGCAGGGTTGAGCCTGGTTAGGACTTGGATGGGAGACTGCCTGGGAACACCAGGTGCTGTAGGCTTGGAAGAAGGACTGGGCAACCCACTCCCCAAAACAGTCAGCCATTGAAAACCCTATGAACAGCAGAGAAGCATGACAATAATGTTTCTTGCACCTGTTGTACATAAGGTCTCTATGAGTCGAATACCAACTCTGTGGCACCTAACAGCAACATATTTGTCCTGACCTCTGATGAATTGTTGTTGTTGTTAGGTGTCATCGAGTCATCATCCGATTCATACCGACCCTCATGGGGTTTTCAATGGCTGACTGTTTCGGGATTGCCTTGGGAGTGGATTGCCAGGCCCTTCTCCCATTTTTGTGGTGCTGGGAATTGAACTCAGGACCTCAGAGACTGCAGCGCAGCGCTCTACCAACTGAGCTATATCCCAGCCCAACCTCTGATGAATACAGAAGACAAATTTCCCCATATCAACCAAGAAGAAGAAAGTCCAGCAAACATATTAACAGCTAATGTATTGCTATTGAAATATAAGTAGAAAGATTTTCTGAAAGCTATCAAAGGTTTTTAGAATATTCTTCTATAAATAGTCATAAATATTCTAGCATGAGTCACTAATTCCTGCCACTTTCTGTTCGTTGGTATAAGGGACGTACTGATAATAAATAATGGTCTGGCCACTGAGGAAACTTAACAGAATGCCCTTGTTTGTATACAATGCAGTAAACCAACAAGAACTGGGTGGCTTAAAATAATAGAAATTTATTCTCAGTTCTGGTGGCTAAAAGTCCAAAATCAACTTACTAGCAGAGTTGCTTTCTACTACAGACTCTGAAAAATTTCTTCTATGCTTCTCTCCCAGTTTCTGGTAGCTGCTAGCAATCTTTGGCATCTCACATATACATGTCTAACTCTACTTCTCTGCCTCATCTTCATATGTGTGTTTCTGTACCCAAATTTCATTTTCTTTCATTTTGTTTCCAGTGCTGGGGGTTGATGCCAGAGCCTCACACATATTAGCCAAGCTCTCCACCACTAAGCCACACTCCAAATCCTCTTCATTTTTTTATTTTGAGACAGGGTCTAGCTAAGTTTTGCAAACTACCTCTGTACTTAAACTTGTGATCCTCTTGCATCAGCCTCCCTAGTAGTTGAAATTACAAATATGAACCAAGGCACATGGACAAATTTCCTTTTCTTAGAAGGACACTAATCATACTATATTTAGGGCTTACCATATCCTGATGTAAGGGGGCTGGGATTTAGCTCAGCGGGTAGAGCACTGCGCTGCAGTCTCTGAGGCTCTGAGTTCAATTCCCAGCACCGCATAAATGGGAGAAGGACCTGGCAATCCACTCCCAAGGCAATCCCGAAGCACTCAGCCATTGAAAACCCTATGAGGGTCGCTATGAGTCGGATACCCATTCGACAGCACCTAACAACAACAACAACAACATATCCTGATGTAATATGATTCCATATTAATTTAATAAGTTACATAAGCAAAGCTTCTGTATCCATATAAGGTTACATTCACAGGTTCCAGAGGTTAAGGATATATATATATATATATATATCTTTGGCAGAATGCATTTTCACTCAAAACATACAACTATATTCTAATCTATTTATGCAACAAATATTTATTTAGTGACTACTATGTGCCAATAGCCTGCAGCAATAACCCTGTGGCATCCAATCCCTTCAGATCTCAGAAGCTAGACAGGGTAGGGCCTGATTAGTACTTGGATGGGAGACCGCCTGGGAACACCAGGTGCTCTAGGCTTGGAAGATGAACCTGGAAAACCACTCCCAAAAATCAATCTGCCATTGTAAACCCTTTGAACTGCAGAGAAGCACTGACAATATTGTTTTGCCTGTTGTGTGTAGGGTTGCTGTGAGTCGGATACTGACTCAATGGCACCTAACAGCAACAACATGTCCCAGTAACTGTGCTAGGCTGGTAAAACAGTATTTAATGACTATCTTGTTTATAGCATTGAAAAGAGAAATTTTGATTTTTCTTTCATAGGACATGGTTTGGAAAAAATGGAGTTGCTACTTTTACACATAAATGAAAATCAGTCAAAAGCTAAACATGAAATCTAGAAGGATTTATACAGTGCCATTGGAAAGTAGACTATTTCTTAGCACATACCCTACCAACAAGCCTGCAGCCATACCACAGTGGTATCCAATCCTGACAGATCTCGGAAGTGAAGCAGGGTTAGGCCTACTTTGTACTTGGATGGGAGACTGCCTGGAAACACCAGATGCTGTTGGCTTGCGAGAAGGACCTAGCTACACATTCCCCAAATATAATCAGTCGTTGAAAACCCTGTGAATACCAGAGAAGCACTGACAATAGTGTTTTGCCTATTGTACATAGGGTCACTGAGTCAGACACTGACTTGACAACACCTAACAACAATTCTCCCAACAATAAGTTAAGCCACAGGCTTGCTCTAGCATTCAGATTCTGAGAATCTCAGGATTCCAGAATCCCAGATACTTCTAAACTTCAATGCCCACACAGCACACTAGGGAATGTCACTGCTCCCATTTAGAGCCTTAACAAAGTCACATTAGTGACATAAATTTCAGAAAGCATTGTTTCAACCTCAGTAAAAACTTAACTGAATGCCATTAGGACCAGAATGTACTCATTCAATGTGAATACCTTGTAGAATGAATGTAACGATTATTTGGTATTCTGTATGATTGATGATACATTTTTTAGCATCTAGTAATATTAATATGCTACTGATGTGCTTTTTTTTTTTTTTTTTTTTTTTTTTTTTTTTTTTTTTTGTTCTGGGGGTTGAACCCAGGGCCTTGCCCTTGCATGTTCTGCAAGTGCTGCACTGAGCTGCACCACTGAGCTGCACCTTCAGCCCATTTTTTTTTTTTTTTACTTTTTGAGACAGGGTCTCGCTAAGTTACGCAGACCTCCTCTGGTCTCAAACTTGTGGTCCTCCTGCCTCTGCCTCCTGAGCCTCTAGGATTATAGGTGTGTGCCACTGCACCCAACTTCGATGTGTTTTTTATAGTAGGTATCTATGAGTCTAAAATGTGTTATACCCTCAGATATACTGTAACGGAGGAAATGTGACCTAGACTGCTGCATTTGAACTGAAATATAAAGGAAATTGAAGAGGCTAGAAAAAGTATTACAGGCCTAGGAAGAAGCATAAAGGAACTGAAAAGGGGACGCTGTGGCTGGAATGTAGGAACTAGAGGGGCAGCTTGCAGAATGAGTGTGGGAGTGTAGGCAAGAGCTAAGTGGTTTAAGGTTTTAAAATTATGTTAAGCTTTTTTTTTGTTTGTTTGTTTATCCTAAGAGCAACAGACCCTGCACCTGTACCACCCTGGCATCCAATCCCATCAGATCTCAAAAGCTAAGTAGAATTGGTCCAGGTTAATAATTGGATGGGAGACTGGTAGGAACACCAGGTGCAGTAGGCTTGGGAGAAGAATCTGGCAACCCACTCCCAAAAATCAGTCAGCCATGGAAAACCCTATGCATAGCAAAGAAGCACTGACACAATGTGCGGGACATGGCACATTGTCAAGTAGTGTTTTGTCTGTTGTACATAGGCTCACTATGAGTTGAACCAACTCCACAGCACCTAACAACAACAACAACAACAAGAGCAACAGAGGACATTAAAGGATTTTAAACAGTAGAAAGTGAACTGACTAGATTTTCATTTTGAAAGTTGACACAAACTAAATTGTTAAGAATAGATTAGGGCTGGAGGTTGGCTAAGTGGTAAAATACTTGTCTGGTATGCCTGAGGCCCTGGATTCAATCCCTAGCACCACAAGAAGAAGAAAAAAAAAAAATCAGAGCCAATCAGTAACAGATATAAGGAGACCAGTTAGAGGACATGAAAATAGCTAAGTTGGCAAACAGCAGTGGCTTGGAGGCCTTATTTGGTGACAGGGAACAGAAATAAAAGTAGACAAATTTAAAATATTTAAAGAAAATTAACTGGACTTAGTAATACAGATGAGAAGGGTGTCACAAATAATTCTTGGATTTTAGGCTTGAAAAACCTGATAGAAGCTGCTGTTGCTATGAACTGGAATTTCAAAACAAATGAACTCAGGAGGGTACTTAAATATTTGAGTCAAATGGAATATAAGATCATTAGTGCGCTTTGGACATGTTAAACTTAAGATTCCCTTGTGATTTTAACAGCAGTGTCAGATAGGTAATCTTGATTCTGTAATCCAAAGAAGAAATTTCAGTCACATAGAAGATATTGTTTACCTTAATAAGAACTGAAAGTTCAGAAATTTGGGACAGAAAGGAGACTGAGGCTCCTTAGTCCATATGTCGTTGTTGATGTTAGGTGCTGTCCAGTCAAATCCGACTCATAGTGACCCTATGTACAGGAGAACAAAATACTCCCCGATTCTGTGCCAGGCACATGATCTTATTTATGTTTAAGTCCATTGTTGTCGACACTGTGTCAATCCATCTAGTGGAGGGTTTTCCTTTTTTTTGTTGATATGCCACTCTCCAAAACATGATGTCCTTCTCTAGGGATTGGTCCCTCCTAACTACATGTCCAAAATAAGTAAGATGCAGTCTAGGCATCCTTACTTCCAAGGAGCACTTTTGTTGCACTTCTTCTAGGACATACCAGTTGGTTCTTTTTTGCAGTCCATGGTATTTTCAGTAATCATCTCCAGCACCATAATTGAAAAGCATCAACTCTTCTCCTGTCTCCTTTGTTCAGTGTCCAGCTTTCACAACCATATGATGCAACTGAAAATACCATGGCATGAGTCAGGCGCACCTTTATCTTCAATGTGACATCTTTACTTTTCAATACTTTAAAGAGATCTTTTGCTACAGCTTTTCTCAAAGCAATGCATCTTTTGATTTCTTTATTGCTGCTTCCATAAGTGTTGATTGTAGAACCAAGTAAAGCAAAATCGTGGACAATCCCAACATAAAATAGTATGCCCCAAAATCCTGAATTTATATTTTATATATCCAGCCTTTCAGAAAGATTGTTAGCCTCTTCAATCCTGGTTCAGAAACTCCCAGCAAGATAAAATTTTGTTTCTAAACAGCTATACACATAGTTGTTGAGGAGTACCCCTATGAGTTTATGGATTAGAAGCTGTTAACAGAGCAGGATGAACAATACAAAAATTATCTTTTATATCTATCCACATTAGAAATTGAACACTCATGTAACTCAAATACCCAAATAAATCAAATATACCAGGTTATTTTTGGACAAAACTGAAGTTAAATTTTAAAGATGGAATTAATTAGATTGGACATTGAAAACATAGGTAAAACTTGGAAGAGAAGAGAGAGACGGACAGTGATGAGTGAAGAGACAGAGACAGTTTTACAGAAACAGATACCCTTCATAGTCTCAAAGATCATAATCCATTTTCCCCCTCAGATATCTGGATCATTAATTTTCTTTAAGCTTCTTTATACAGGGAACTTATAATATTCTGCAGTTTATTATCAATATTTATCTTCTTGAATTATGCTTTTTAATTTCAAAGCTATTTCCGTTTAGAGGCTGTCTATTCACTGTTATACTCATTACAACATTTAAAATTCTCTGTCTTTAACAGTATGGACACCTACATATTTGATTGATCCAATTAAAAGTAGATAATCCTATCATATAGATCTGCCTTACATCTTATTTTCAGTTAAATACATTGCCCATTTTAATAGATAAACCACTGATTTTTAAGAACTGAATTACTTGGGCCATTTAAACTGTGAAAACATATAGTATTCTGGCTTTATTATTTTACATAGTTTTTGTCTCCCATATGTGATTTGATTAAAATCTGTCTTTTTAAAATAATATGTTAAAGAGCTTTGTGAAATCTGCTATAAATTTTAGAAGTACTTTCAGAAAAAGTCATTCCAACTGAAAATCTTGAAATTAATATTCCAGTTTACTTAATACAATAAAAATGTCCTTATTTTTTTAGGAGAGCTGATCAATTAATCCAGGAAGATAAGGATGATGTCATTCCATACTGCATAGCCATTGGTGATGTGAAAAAACTAGTCAGTTTTTTCATGTCAAGAGGTCAGCTTAAAGAGGCTCTGCTCATTGCACAGGTACAAACACATACAATGGTGAATGGGCATGTAGAACAGGGAAAATCGTGGTGATGGGCTTGCCTTAATATGATTGACAATTATAGATGGCTTGGATTCTACCCACTTCCCCATTCTTCTACCTCAACATTTTCATCATGCTATCTTTGTTCTGGTCACCCTGAACTTATTTTAGATCTCTAAACACACATTCACCTCTGAACTTAAAAACATCCCTGAACTCAACTTTTCACATAATGCTGACTGTTATATACCATACATTTGAACAACTATTTTTAGTAATCAGCTATTTAAACCTTCATGTTGATGCTCACAATGGAGTTAACATTTTACTCAACAATCTTCTCAAATTCTAAGGTTATTTCCAAATCATAGTACAAATTTCAAACATGAGTTAAATATAATTTGCTCAAAACAATAACCTGAAGTTGATCATTCATGAACAATTAGCTTTAACTAGATTTAATTTAATTCTAGGCTGCATGTGAGGGAAATATGCAAACCTCACATGTTTCTACACCTAAAGGAGCTCCATATTTTGATGATATCTACAAGGAAGAGTTTAATGAGTGAGTGATTTATTCTTTATTTGGGGTCAAAACTTTTTATGACTGGATTCCCTTAAGGTATTTTTGAGAGCTATATAGTTCATCCTTTGTATAATAAGAATTTTCTGCTTCATGCTCAACTGTATTTCTCACCATAATCTAGTTTCATGACAGCATCCATCCCTAGATGAATAGAAATATGCCAGGCACATAAACAGAGCCTACACACATTTTATATAGATTCCAGAGAAGTAAAATACATTGTAATAGAGAGAGAGCCATTAAGGCACCTAAATACTTTTTAAATGATCATAAAAGGTGGGGTGGTGAATATAAAGTGTGCTGTTTCTTATTTCACTGTAAGGTCAGTATATATTAATATCTCAGTAATGCTCATAATTCTGTTATACCAGTGTTAGTACCTACAATAGAACCCATTCCTCTTTTAATGAAGAAATCCAAATATTTTTAAAATTTAGAATTTTTCAGGCTTTCAGCCTTTTTTTAATCAAACACTTTTCCCTTGCCCCTTCTATTAGCTCCTAGTATTGCCCTAGACGATAGAATACTTAAACTTTTTGGACACTTATCATGTAGAAAAGGATCGTGAACTATAAACAAATAATCTGCTGGGACTAGTATAATTTTTCCTGAGTCTTTGTGGCTATACTTACCATTTCTGAACCTGGCATCTTAAAGACTTGACATATATAAGCCAAATTTTTGACACCAACTAAATTTTGAAAAACGTCCTTACAACTTGTAATTCTTCTAAGGCCAACTCTCCCTTTCAGTTGAGCCATAAATTATCCAATGCAGGATGGTAAATTTTAAAAATCAGGCTTTTCTTCTGACAGTTGTAAAGGCTGAAACTAGAGAAAAACTGCTTTCCTATTTTTTTCCAAAATAAGACTTAAACCTAAATCAAGGATATAAAATGAAATCCTATTTTATCCTTAATCACCTTTAAAAAGAACAGCAGTTCAATTTTATGATGGGATCCTTATGTTAACTTAGAATATATATTTTTTCTTTCTTTCTTTTCTTTTCTTTCTTTCTAGACTCCTACACAAAGTCAGCAAAGAGCTGGCAGAATGGTATTTTCAGGATGGTCGAGCCATACTAGCCGCATGTTGCCATCTAGCTGTAGATAATATTGAGGTACAACATTTCAAATTGATGTATATGACTGAAAAGCTCTTTAGATTTGTCACGGTGTTTGAGGGGGAAAGATAAGCTGACTTCTGGGTAAAATCTAGTTGTACATACCTGAGTAATTACATGCTGAATGAGCACACACTAGAGATTATGAGCTTCTTGTTTTATTTATTGTTATCACAAGACATATTTGTAACAACTTTGGAAATAATTTATCAGTATTATAGAATCTTGAAGAAGCTTTTAAGAACTTATATTCTTTTCTGGTAGAGAGATTGATGGACATGTTGAGGATATTGAAGAGTATTATTAATAATTATAAAAATAGAAGCAAGTGTTATAAAGCCTTAAATTCTGAGCTGATAAAATTTTCTGTATGTTCCATTATCTGCTTTTCCATCTGAAAATTGCAGTTTCTCTTACCTAGGTACTTTATACAAATATTGCTATCAATATTTTATAAGAATAATTGATTTATAGGTTAATACTACTTTATCTACTTTATGAGCTTGGAGGGGAATGATGATCATACCCAGCATCTATGCAACTGAAGAAATTATTTTCTTATTGAGCAAGCTTGCTATGGCATACCTGATTCGTGGAAATGAACTGGAGTTGGCAGTCTGTGTGGGCACTGTACTAGGAGAATCTGCAGCACCAGCAACCCACTATGCCCTAGAATTACTGGCAAGAAAATGCATGATGATTCCAATCTGGTAAGAATTTTTAAATGGAAAGAATAATTTTATAGTGATGATATGCATTTTTAAAAATATAAGTTATATGTGATATATATTAGAATATAAAATTTCCTTGTTTTATAAAGGATATGACTGTGGGAAGAACTGGTGATAAGGAGTGAAGTGATGATGAGAACTGTCATGGTTATATAATGAAAACTACCACAATCCCTTCTGAAATAGCCTAATTGTAACTTCATAATGTTTTAAGCATCTAATGTGTCATGAGACAACAAATATGCACTTCTTAAGACTATCAGGACTACAAAATCCCCTATTTTAACTTGTTTTAAAATTTTTGATTGTCTACACTTACTCTTCTAAGATATTTGCCCTAGTTTAAGGTTTGGAATATAAAGTCACTTTTCTACATGAAACAATAACAAAGATGATTTGCTAAAGACTTAAAACAGGCCATCTCCCCAAACCATGGCAATACTTATAAGAGATAGACCCTGGAACTTCCCTGTGGTGACATGGAAATCTGGCTTAAAACAGTTCTCACTGAGATCTGCAGAGCCCTGTTCTTAGGTAAATCTTTCAGTATGGAGACATCTCTAGGAAAAATGGGGTATTGTCATTTAACAGATGTTTATTGAAGATGGTTTTAGAATTTTATTTTCTCTTCCCTTAAAATACATAGGACCTCAAGAAGTTTCTAAATAAACTTGCTCCTCAGGACTTTACCCTTCCACCAGCACACACCCTATATGCACACACACATTTAAAATGGAGCTATATAGGTGGCTTTTGCTGATATGGCAAAACTCAAAATGAGAAGAAACATAGTGGCTACAATAATGGGCTTAAATATAAAAAGATCAAATGCATGGCAATGTTAGGTAGTGTTTCTGTCTGCTGTATTTAGGGTCATTATGAGTTGGATCTGACTTGACAGCACCTAACAACATAAAGATGACTATCACTATTGAACCCTATAGGTAATAATAATAATAATGATGATGATGATGACGTGACAGCTAACTAACACTTCTGCCTGCAGCTGTACCACAGTGGTGTCTGATCCCATCAGATCTCGGAAGCTAAGCAGGGTCGGGCCTGGTTAGAACTTGGATGGGAAACCACCTAGTGGAACACTAGATGCTGTAAGCGTGGGAGAAGGACTCTACAACCCACTCCCAAAAAGTCATCTGCCATTGGAAACCCTATGAATAGCAGAGAAGCACTGACTGTAGTGTTTCACTGTTGTATGTTGGGTCGCTATGAGTTATATACTGACTTGATGGCACCTAACAACCACAACAACTAACCTGTCTATACTGTTTATGGTATGCCAAGTATTATTCCATGCACTGTACATATAATAAACTGCTAAATGCTATGAGGTAAGTATTAATTTGCCTGAGAGCTCAGTAAGTGGCAGAACCAAAATTCAAAGCAGCATAAACTAGCTCTAATGTTTGTACGCTTGTTGTTGTTGTCGTTAGGTGCTGTAGAGTCCTGTCTGACTCATAAAGACCCTTATAGGGTTTTCAGTGGCTGATTGTTTCAGGATTGCCTGAGGAGTGGATTGCCACGTCCTTCTCCCATTTTGTACTCTTAGCTACTATAATATATCATCTCCTTATCTGGGACTGTCTTGGAAAAGAGTGAACTTTCCACTTTCCTTTTTGTTTTGTCTGGATCTGGGAGTTTGATAGTGAATCTGGAATTTCATGGTTATTCTAATGTTTGTTCGTATCTAACAGTGATGTAAGAGCACCCTCCTCCACCAAACTGTAGTGATACCACAGCCTTACACATAGTTAGTATTGACCATCCTTTGAGAGTTCCCAATTTTCCTTCTGTCAAGAACTGTAATAGTCAATCACATAGTTACTATGACTTGTCTTAAATGCATCCCAAAGCATGAAGTCTAACTCAGATTATTTCTTTACAAAGATGACTGGCTCCATGCTAAAATTTTTCATGTAATATAAGTGAAATGGGACTAGATTTTTTAAAGTGAAGGTAAAATGTAGCAAATGCATATTATATTTAAAAGATGTTTAAAAATCTTTCAGTGAGTTATATGTCTTATTGTTGTTGTTAGGTGCCGTCGAGTCGGTATCCGACTCGTAGTGACCTTCATAGAGTTTTCAATGGCTGACTGTTTCGGGATTGCCTTGGGAGTGGATTGCCAGGTCTTTCTCCCATTTTTGTGGTGCTGGGAATCGAACTCAGGACCTCAGAGACTGCAGCGCAGTGCTCTACCAACTGAGCTAATTCTTAGTTACTTTTAATTAAAAATAAAATATTTCCTTGTAACTCATCTCCAAGAACTCTTCCTTTATATAGCCACAGATATGTATACCAGAAACAGGATAAAGTTAAAATTCTGAAATCTATAGTGCTGATTAGGTTGATTGTCAAGAGAAATCTATAATCTTCATGGTTATTTGTAGACTTCTATATATTTTTAAAAACAATAACTATATAATTTAAACCATATTCTGTTTGTAAATAAAAAACACTATTTTTCTGCATTTACTGATAAGTTTGCTTGTTAACATTTATAATATATTTATGATAT